>MJUU01004049.1:43137-57306 GCA_002080025.1 Modiolus philippinarum
TAGAATACCGAAGGAACAAAGGGGTGAAATTCACAAAAATCGAAGTCCAAAGACAGGGCAAAAACGAGAACACAGAAAACAATGACGTTAGACACAAAAACAATGACGTTAGACAGATACAAAGCACAGAACCAGAAATTACAACATTCAGAACAAAGGCACTCACAGTGTGAACTCCAGTGAAACTGAGAATGACATCAGGTGCTCCAGAAGGGTAAGCATGTCCTGCTCTGTTAACAGCACCCGTCACACTGCGAGTGATTCAATCCGGAAAAATGTCAAAGTCGGTAGTCAAATCCGAGAAGACGTAAATTTAGCTGAAAATGTCCACTTTCATATCTTTCAATGATGCTATGGTGACGGTCATAGAATTTCTTGAGGGATGAAATTAACAAAGGAAGAACAAATTTAATTTTTATAATATTAAAAACATAATAGAAGAAGTGTTAGTTTAACTGTTACAATATTAGAAAATTTCAGATAAATCCGTTTAAATCTTACTAAATAAATTGATCGCTTTTAAAAATTGAACGAATTTGTCGCCAGCGACGTTTGTAAATAGGTCTTTAAGACAATCAGCCGAATAAAAATCACGCCTGATATCGGCAAGATCTACTCATTCAATTAAAACATGTTGAATTGTATAAGGACAATTGCATGGAATACATTCAGGTCGATCATCACTTTTAAGGATAAAACTATGTGTTGTTCTAGTGTGTCCAATACGACATCGGGTCAACACTACCTGTTCCCTACGGTTTTTACCGCAGGAACCGACCTGTTTACCGACGTCTGACTGTATTCCATGCAGTTTATTATCTATTTGCAGATCCCATTTGGCCTGCCATAACTTTAAAATGTATTTAACGATTAAAGGCTTCATGTCAGTGTACGGTACTGGACAATTCGCCATCTGGTCATCTAGAGCATCTTTGGCTTCCTGGTCTGCAACTGTGTTTCCATAGATCCCCACATGACTAGGGATCCAAACATAAATGACTTCTTTGCCTAATGCTACAAGTGACTTGTAAAATTCAGCTATTTTCAAAATAATAGGGTGTTTTGTTTTTCGACTTTCAATTGCCATTATAGGCATGAAAGCGAATCGGAACAGATCATGAACTTATCTGATCGCGATAAGGCTACAAATTTGAGAGCTAAGTAAATAGCGTTAGCTTCAGCAGTAAATATGGAACTAGAGGATGGTAGTCGGAGAGTTGCTGTACGATCTCTTAAAACGGCTGCAGAAGCCACTCAGTCTCCATCCTTAGAGCTATCTGTGTAAATTCGCAAGTATTTAGAATGTTCAGATTTAATTCTTGCAAAGTCCTGCTGGATAACAAGAGGATTTGTATCAGACTTTTTATATTTACGTAGTTCCAAAACAAATGTTGGTTTTGGGTTCAGCCATGGAGGTTTTTTGGGAGTTTCTGTAGGGGCTATTTCATCCAAATTAATATCAGCAGATTCAAGGGGTTGTTTGATACGAAGACCAAAAGGTTTTATAACGTTAGGTCGTTTTTCATAGTCAGCTTTGTGAAGAGGTTTGAAAACACAGTTGTGAGCAGGATTGGAAGGATACGCTTTAAGCTTTGTTGCATATTGTAAACCAAGTTTCACTCGTCTATCTTCCAAAGATGGTTCATTAGCTGCAACATAAAGACACTCCACAGGAGAAGTCCTAAACGCACCCAAATGAAAGACGCAAACCTTGGTGATGAATGGTATCTAATAGTTTAATAGTTTAATATATGATATACGGGTAGAACCGTAAATAAAACATCCATAATCTAACTTTGATCGAATCAACCATCGATATAGATTAAATAAAATAGTGCTATCCGCACCCCAGTCGGTACTCGACACAACTTTTAAAATATCAAATGCCTTACGGCATTTGTTTTAAGCATATTTATATTGGGAAGAAATTAAAGTTAACTATCAAAAAGTAAACCAAGGAACTTGGCCTCTTTTACAATGGTAATAGGGCTATTGTACAGTTTTAGCTCTGGATCAGGGTGCACTTTTCGTTTACAACAGAAATGCATTCCAACTGTTTTAGAGCTGGCAAAATTAAAACCGTTTTCAACAGCCCATTTTTCAATTCTGTTTAAGCACAGTTGCAGTTGTCTTTCTAAATTATTCATATTTTTGCCACGATAGCAAATCAGAAAATCATCTACATAAAGAGATCCATCAATGTTATCTTTTAAAACCTGGGCAAAACTATTTATTTTAATACTAAATAGTGTGACAGAGAGGATGCTTCCATGCGGAACACCCATCTATTGTTCAAACGAATCAGAAAATGTAGAGTTGACTCTAACATTGAATTCACGATCCTTGAGAAAATTCTCAATAAAATTTGGTAAACTTCCTCTCAACCCCATATCAAAAAGATCTTTTAAAATGCCATGTCATATCCTTTTCCATATCGAAAAAGATAGACACTGCATGTTCTTTCTTTAAAAATGCATTTCTGATAAATGTTAAGAATCGAACTAGATGGTCTATTGTTGTACGACCTTGTCGAAATCCATTTTGGATGTTCGACTGTAGTCCGTTCGATTCGAGAAACCAAACAAGACGGTCATTTATCATCCGCTCCATTGTTTTACAAACGCAACTAGTTAATGGTAGTGGTCTGTAATTCGACGCGGTTCTGCATGGTCTTTATCTGGCTTTGGAATAGGTACTATTGTAGCTTGTTTCCACATGGATGGCAATTCGCCGGATTTCCAAATATTATTAAACAGAGTTAAAAGAATTTCAAGTGCTGTTTCTTGAAGAATTTTTAGAAGCTGGTAGTGTACCTCGTCGGGTCCACATGCTGACGGTTACATTCTTCCGAATTATTAGAAATGAAGTTTAATTTTGTTTTTTCATTTTATGTTTTTATTTTCTTAAATGTTGGACCTAAGTTTTTGGAAGATGAGTGTTTTTCGAAAGTTTCTCCAATTTTATTAGCAATGTTCTTTTCAGATGTTAAAATATCTTGCCCTTGTTTAATGTGATGAACATTGGCTTTTCTATTTTTCCCTTTAATTTTTGTACCATATTCCATACTTTGTTCATAGAAGTGTGGCAAAGTATTTTTACAGTAAATAAGTTGATGGGGTCGCTGGTGTCTTTAAACATATCAAGTTTCAATTCTTCTCCACATAATTTTTCGTATAAGGGCCAATCAGCTTTATCTAATTTAAACCTCTGTGGCTTTGGTGTCGCACAAGGAGAAAGATGCTCAAGAATAATAGGGAAATGATCACTACCACATAAGTCATCATGAACTTTCCATGAGAAATCCAAAAGAATTGATGGGTCGGTTAAAATAAGATCTATAGCTGTATAAGCCCCGTTACCTGGATGTAAATAAGTGCTGGAGCCATCATTTAGAATACATAAACCTTCCTGTGACATTAAGTCTTAAGATCTATAGCTGTATAAGCCCCGTTACCTGGATGTAAATAAGTGCTGGAGCCATCATTTAGAATACATAAACCTTCCTGTGACATTAAGTCTTCAACCTTTTTTCCTTTATCAGTTAAAGAAGAACTACCCCATAATGGATTGTGTCCATTGAAATCGCCCATTAAAATATAGGGGGCGGGTAATTGGTCAGTTAATGTCTTAAGTTGACCTAAAGTTAGGTTGCAATTCGGAGGAATGTATACAGAGCATATTGTGATAGTTTTGTCTAAAGAAATTCTGACAGCGACAGCCTGAAGATCTGTTTTAAGATCAACAGAACTATAAACGAAAATGGTTGAGCCGCCTGCAGCTCGCTCATCTTCACCAGCATACGTGCTGTATAATGAATAGTCTTTTAAATTATGTTATCATTTTTCTTCAAATGTGTTTCTTGAAGACAAAATGCCACTGGATTAAACAATTGAACCAAAAGAGTTATTTCAATAAAATTAACCTTAAGACCTTTACAATTCCATTGTATTATATTATTCATCTTGGTGGACTGATGGGGGATATATCATTCCTTCTGGAGTGTTGGCCTTTACAGTTTACAGACTGACGAGGAGATCTACTGGATCTACCTGTTGAGGGGGGGTCTGGACTGGGATTTCGCTTCAGATGTAGTGTTTCCTGCTCCTGGTAGATCAGCCTGCATATCCACATCTTCCTCGTCGTCTGAAATTAGAGAAGGTGGCAAATTGCTGAAACGGTTATGTACTGAGACAGTATCGCGCTCAGCTTTTTTAACCCCGTTTGATTTCATAGCAGGGTCAGATTTGTTTCCAGCTGGTTTTTCTTAGTTCCTGAGTGCTGTACAGGTTTATTTTTATTTTTTGCATTTAACGTAGTCTGCTTGTCTTTAACATTTTTAGTACTAGATGATATGCTTGCTAAACTTGAAGTAGGTGCATGTATATCAGCAGTTGTTAACAGAGACGAAATGGATGAGTTTGTTTGGGATGGTGTTGATGATAGAAAAGTACTTTTGTTAGCGGATCTATGTTCTGTATTGATGAATGGCTTATCAGATGAAAGAGGCCATGCATATATTGTTTGAGTAGAAGTGGTCGACGTTTGCTTAACTATATTAGAATATAATGGCTTGTTAGTCATGACATTGTTCGAGGCGGAGAAAATCCTCCTTGCCTCCTGATAACTGCAATTTTTCTCAGCTTTGATTTTTTTAATTTCTTTTTGTTCTTTCTGGACAGGACAGTCTTTCGAAGAAGCCATGTGTTCTGCACTGCAATTAAAACACTTTACAGTGTTCTTGCAGGATTGAACATCATGTCCTTCCTGTCAACATTTAGCACAGTGCTGTTTTCCTCTACAAGAATTACTGCCATGTCCAGACTTTTGACCAAGTCCGGCTGTCCCGAATTCCTATCGTTGTTTACGTTTGTCTTTTGTCTATTTTGTGTTTTTCCTGTGTAGTTCCCTAGCAGATTGTGGCATGTAATTGTAATTTTCAGCCATTGTAGGTGTTTCCTGTTGTCCCTTTTATTTGATTTAAAACAACGCACTGGCGATGGAATAAAAGGATCAACTTTAACATGAAAAGGGCCTACATGTATTGATTTTGGTGGAGTCAGCTTTGAAAATTTTAAAAGGTAAGTTTTTAGATTTATGATTTTGTTGTTGTTGTCTTTTTTGCTGAAACGCTTTACATCAATAACTGCATGTGGAGACAGCTCCTCACAAATTTCAGTGACTGGTAGGTCAGAGGGGTCACCATCTCTGTCTCAAATAATGCCATGACTAAAGTTTAATCTTGAGTTTGCAGATGCTGCAACTGGAATGTCTCCGACTTTGTATAATTTAAATAGGTTTTTTGATTGCTGTTGTCTGTTGACTTCGATTAAAATATTACCATTCCTCAATTTGGTTACATTTTTGACATCGCCGGCGCAGCCTTTGATGGTTTTGTCCAAAACAAAAGGTGAAATTTTACTTAAAGGTTTTTAATCTATTGTACTTTGTAAAACAATAAATCTGTACCAGTCTGAATTGCTATTTTAAAATGGTCTATCATTATTCTCATCACTGGAATCCCCAGTTGTGTGCTGGTGTATCCATAATTTCAACTGAAAGTTCACTGCTCTGCTCCCCACCGCCACGGAGTGCCAACATGGATTGATTGATTGATTGAATATTGTTTAACGTCTACTCAGCAATATTTCAGCTATATCAAGACGAGAACAAGTTTGTTGATAAATAATCACTTTGGGGTATGGAAATGGCCATGGGACGGGAAATTCTGACTACCACTGGAAAAGTAGGGTGAAATCGTCAAGGGCGGGGAATTTAGCCTTGTAGCCGATCACCTACGGACCACCCCAAAAAGAGCTTGCTACAAGGGTTCTTTAACGTGCAGGAAGCGTGGCATTTCTTCCAACACGTGGACCTGAGTTTACATCCCATCCGAAAGATGGGTTGTGTATTTATTAATCCCGCACAACCACGGAATGGGTCCTATTTCTATATCCCGGGACCCTCGGGGTCAGCCTCCGTTTAGGAGGGGTCACACCCCGCAAGCCGGAGATACTGGGTCCTATTTCTATATCCCGGGGTTCCCTCGGGGTCCTCTGTTAGGATGGCTCATACTCCAAGCTCAGAGGATGCTGCGGGCCTATTCTTCAGCCGGGACCGCGCACGGCGGGTGCCAACATGGACGATGATTGTACACGGTGGATATCCAACGCTTAAAGACTGGAATCCAATCCGGGTCCACCAAGGTATCATAAACCTGATCGGCCAAATCTATTTCCAGTAAAAAGGCACAAACCGAAAACATCAGGGATACAGGACAGTATACTCGCATAGAGAATTCCTGTACGAATACAAGCATCGTGCTAGGGGTTACCCAGCGATACAACTCTAAAAAGGCACAAACCGAAAACATCAGGGATACACGACAGTATACTCGCATAGAGAATTCCTGTACGAATACAAGCATCGTGCTAGGGGTTACCCAGCGATACAACTCTTCGGAATAACATCTACACGATTTACCCATAAGCCACCGCTTTCTTCCGATATTTTGGCCTGTTAAACAGTTTAAGATAAATTCTCATTTTAATTCATGCAAGCTAAGATGTGTAATGATATTCGAAGGGCTAGGCGTGACCAGGCGATTGATCGAATCGGGCTCATTCGACCGCCCGTCTAGATGAAGTAAGGGCCAAAGTAGTGTTTCAACTACTAGGATCCCGTCCTCCACCGACACGGGTCGCCAACACACGGCAAATGTGTCGCCTACATTAGAAGACTCTTAACTTCATGCTCGTAGGTGTGCGCTTCGAACCTATTCTACCCCGGGAACCGAACGGGGCCTCTGTTAAGAAGACTCATACTCCAAGCTCAGAGGATACTGCGGGCCTATTCTTCAGCCGGGACCGCGCACGGCGGTATTTTTTTTCGGAAAAAAAAAACCCAAAAAACATAGCGGCCCCCCTTTTCAGGTTGAATGGTCGGTTCCTTAGTCATTTATGTAAACAATCCGATCTCTTCATTTGAGTGGTTGCTGAAATTGCTCTGCATTGTGCGAGACCACTGATTTCGGAAGACATCTGCTTTTATAACTGATGGTATGTCTGTTTGAAGTTGAATAAAAAAAATCCCAACAGTAGTATTTTCTAATTTTTTTTGTATTTGTTTACCCTAAAATCAAGTAAAATCTCATTTGGTTTGAGTTGGTGAGATGTTTTTTTTCTTTCAAATTTCGTTATAAAGAACAAATAGGAGACAATAATGGTGGTCTCGTGCTCAGACCTGTTAACCGGTATGAGTATTCAAGCAGCAATGTGTCCGTAATCATCCGTATTTTGAGAATGTTTTCCGGTATATAAAACAAAAGTAATATATTACATAATTTTTTATCATAGCAGCTATGGAGATGATTTCATCAATTTTAACCACTGTTTTTTGAACATCATTGTTTTGATTGACTGATTGGGTTTTACCAGAGACATATAGATACATGCCTCTGATTTACCTCTAGTGAGCAATATTTCAACTGTATATAGATGAAAACAAAATAATTCAAAAGTCATATTTAAATTAAAAGAAAATGTGGAAATGGGTAGGGGCAGGAAATTTAGTCCCAAGACAACCCCTGGTGGGTCTGCTCTTGTACGAGAAATATAGAAGGGGTATTTAAACTGCTTGCGGAATAGCGTTTACAATGGTTCGCACGCAGACTTTCTGTGCTATATTGCCACTGGAAAAAATTGGTAAAATAGGTATGGGCAGGAAATTAAGCCTTCCATGCGACCCCTAGCGACCTTTCTATATAAGGGGTCAAACTAATCAATTCAAATAAAATATAAGTACAACAAGAAAGATATGAAGAAGGAAATGATAAATAGGGCAGCGAGTTTTCATCGACACTGAAAAATGGGTAGGGACAGGAGATTTAGTCTTCCTTCTATACGACCCCAGTGAGTCTGCTCTTGTACTAGAAACATAGATAGGGTCTTTATACTCATAGGGCGTGACGTTTGCACTCAGTTTGTCTCGTATGGTTTGTGTGCTTTTCGAATTTTGAACTGAAGACCCCACATAGACAAAGCATTTCGCTATCCACAACCTGGGGAGGCGCCCGGCAGCATTGTTTGACAAAAACATATAAACTGTGCGCTTTAAAGAACGTTGTTTTTCTATCGCAAGCTTCTCTTTAACAGTGATTGCCTAATTTCGGGAAATAGGTATGTTTCATTTCAAGGTTTTGAGAAAACATTTGCAATGCGAATCCGTAGTGCCTATTTTTACTTGAAAATCCGTAAAAAATACGGAAAATCCGTAGTGGTAAACACCTCTGCGTGCTGCATGTTTCCCATACAAATGATTTGACTTAGTTCATAAATAAGGAGGTTCATTGCATCATTTAATTTAAATTCAATCCACCATCAGCTAAACATGCTTGCCTGAATAAAGTCGAGAATAAGCTGTCTTGAGTTCATCTAGGATGCATTTGCCTTTGTCTTTTTATCCTATTCGACTCCTACTTGTATTGTCAGTTTTATTTGCAGACCAATACATGTACATCAATACTTCTTAATGCCTTGTTGCCTTGTTTGTGTAACCTAAACTCAGAACTATCAATGAAACGTTTTCTACAAGCGCATCAGATCGAGATGTACAACACCTGTCAGATTGCCCCCTTTAAGTCCGTCCTTTTGAAGTTTTTCTACATTAATATCGTTAAGAGAAGAGTTGCTTTTATTGAATGTCGGTGAATTCATATCATGTGTACAAGTGAACAATCATCATTAACTTTACGAACTATTAACGGACGGCTATTTAATTACGACACATGTGGAAAAATTAGCATGGGCGATAGCGGGGTTCGTTTTTCAAGGATTTTTGTTATTTTTCGCATTTTCCCGGCTATATCCCGACCGGCAGCACCTAAAACGAAAATCCCGGGTTTTTCCCTGGAATTGAAGGATGGGGCCAGTTTTTTTTATCTGAATTTTGAAAAAGCCCTTCGATGAATTCAGCCTCATCAGAGTGGAGAAACAGATGGGCTAGGAGACGTGCACAGTCTGTGCCCATAGGAATTCCGATAATCTGTTAAAAATAGTCCTCCAAACTGGACAAATATATTGCCGATCAGAAACTCTTAACATTTTAATCACTTCTTCCTCTGTATATTTTTTCTCCGATTCGGAGTCATTTTTAACAAAGTAGGCTTGTTCTCCAACTACAACAATGTACCTATATCTACGTTCACCGTTTTTACGTGACAAACATCTATGAATTAAACCTTTCAGCCGAGATTTTACATGTTAATGAGGAATGGTAGTGTAAAGTGTGGAGAAGGCGAAAGTTTTAATGCTGTCACAGTCCGATAATGATCTAGTGTTTAAGATGTCAAGTAGATCTTAAGAGTTTTTATTTTCATCGCTTCTTAAAAACAAGTATCACAGTATTTTTGAAGGCCCTCTTAAACAGCTGTCAAGATGCAGAAGGTCTTTTCACAAAAAATCTTACCTTAAAAATTAGTCGTAATCCGTTTACAATTCATATTGACTTATGATTAAAACTTGTGTTTTGAAAAGGACTGCAGGTTAGCAACTTGGATATATGTTTTGCAGAACATTTGGCAGATCCAGCGATGTATCGTTCTTTGTATGGGCATTTATGTAATTTTGGTACCCAGTACAAAAAGGGGAGATCTGTGTCTTCATTTTTGGTGGAAATCCCGAAGGAAAGCAAGACGGATTTATGGTTCTGTAATATCTCCTCCTTTGAATACAAGAACTACTGTTTTCCAGCTACAGTCAGACAGACTGGTCGAAAGACTGAATCGGTCTACAGAGGACATAATGAGTAAGCACGTAAGTAAAAACCAGAGAGAATGTGATGAACGGCTCCCATGGGCTCTTAAGGCATATAGGTCCTCTTAACACGAGTCAGCAAAAATTGTCACCTTGCATGTTTATGCTCGTTCAGGAGATTGAACATCCAATAGACTTAGTTTACAGACCTCAACTACAAAGACAATCATTCCCAAATGAAATTGAAGCTTGAAATAAATATGCTTATGAGGTACAAATTGTAATGTGGAAAATTCATAAAAAAACACCAAACAATGTTGCCTCTGCAATTGACATAAACGAAATTACGACATAAAAGTTGTTCAAAGTTGGTGATTCTGTATTACTCAATGTAATGTCAAAGACAAAACAAATAAGTCCCAACTTACAGAAACGTTGGGATGGTCCATTCAAAATTTCAGAAAAATGCAAATTCAACAGGACAGATTCAAACATTACTATGAATGAACAGTTACAAAATAATGATTACCAAAGTTACAAAATAATGATTAACAAGATACAAATATACATATGTATGCTCTAATACTAAAGACACATGAAAAATCAAAATACTGACAGCACTGATGGAATAGATAGCCTGAAAATAATAATAATAAAAAAAAAGAGTAAATAGTTATAGTATCAAATTAAAGTCAATGGAAAACAAAACTTTAATATAATATATAATCATAATAATGTATGATGCACTGGCGTCTATATCAAATAACAAATTCACAAAATCAAACGCAATAATTTCCTTGGTAAAATTCCGATAGCAAGCATCGAAATTTCTGGTCAGGTGTCCCGTGTCTTTAGTATGGATATGAGGATCCACGACGTGCCTTTAATATATTTTTAGATGGCTTTCCAATGCAGAGTGTGGAAAGTCCCATAAATCACACAGACAACTCATGACACATGTACGGGAAGAACACCCCAAAACAATCATTTCAATGTAACTTGTGTACTTTCAATTTAAATGAAAACCTTGAGGACAAGATGCTAGTGCATCAAAAGGCTAAACATGGGTTGCGAATGTTGGAAGTAACAGGGGCTGTGGTACCAATCACACCAGCACTACGTTCACAGGATGAAACAACTGCCATCAAAACAAAAACAAAAAAAAAACTATACCACGTACTAGTACGCCAGAGAGATCACCAGTACAAATTAATTACGGCATATAGGACCACCCTGTCGCATCAACCGTGAAAAAGAACCTGATGAACTTTATTCAGGTCAGGTACCTCGTAAAGTAGTCTCTTTCCTACCTCCTTCTCCAAAGAAGAGGAAGATTGAAACCCAGTGCAACAATAAAATAACGACACCAACAAACTCTATTAATGGTAACACAAAGAAAAGGTACAGTAGCCACTTCGCACTTCCAAAACAAGACGACATAGAAAAACGTTGGATGAGGTTTTTGGCGCCCCTAGCATGTCGAGCTAAACACCAGAAGCAAAAATTTTATGAAAGACATAAGGAAAGATGGTATTAAAAGCCGCCAGTATACCGGCTCTATTTTGCCATTTGGATACTCAGATGTCAAGAAGGAAGAAAGCGTTTTTTCCCGGTGGAACTACATATAGACTTACTTCAAACTCGGTTCCTGACCCAATAGTAGATCATTACAAGTTAATACATGCTTAAACAGATGCTTTTAGCACAGCTGAAAAATCAACGTATGCACCATCTTATACAGTCCGAGTATTCAATGAAGTAGGAACATCCAAAGAACAAGATAATTTGGAAGTTAAGTCAGAAAAGGCTGTTAAGGGTTTTAAAGTCTGACACGCTACCACTAGACCATCGGAGCATTGTTAAAATTTCGGTTAATTAATATACTTAAGTCTCACGTTACGGGTCAAAATAAATTTATGGTTCACTATTTTACATCCCTTTGGTCTCACACAGAGATGGCGGGAGCAGTGTAATCTGTCTGCAATATCTGTGCATTCGAAGAACGGCCAAATCCCTTGATGGTAAGGCAATCTCGATATTCATGTATCGAATTCTAACCCCCTTGGGTTCCTACCATAGACCGTTATATTCAATTTTTTAGGCCCTGCTTTAGCGATTATATTCGCGAATCCGGGGAAATGGGCAAGTTTCTACTTTGACTGGATTAATAGACAGTTTATTTATTTATTTAATTAACAGTCTGCATTCTCTTTCACTTTGTTTAAGAGAATCCATCGGACTTGTTTTTCTTTCAAATAAGAATTAGAGTGAGTACCGATGAAAACCAAACATCTTATTTGTGCTTCGTTTTTATAGTATGTTATGGACCGATCTACGCTGAGTTAAAATGTGGGGCAATTTCAATTTTTTGAGAATGTTACTAAGAAATCTTTACTTTTTATTCGGTATTCCAATTGTTTTGATATAATCTGCACTGACGAGACATTTGTTGTCGAAATATGCAGAAGATATGCAATTTTGGGTACTTGATTGGAACACTTTTAAAACTAGAGCTGTCGCCGAATAGGGTAAGTGCAACTTTAAGTGTGTGTGGACACAGTACAAGTGTGGACAGAGTGCAAGTATTGACATGATGAAATACCTGCCCATTTTTTCCAGAAAATATACAACTGAATCATCCCCCTTTCTAAATTACGATTAGTAACCATATTGCCTTGTGGTGAGCCTTAAATCATTTCTTTTCTTGATAGGCAACCTTTCTGTAAAGTTTCATCAAATTTGATGCAATTTACTTTTCCCGCCTTTTTTCAGTTTTCATGGCAATGGCGGCCATTTTGAAAATTTTAGCCAAAAATTCATTTCTCTTGGTGCTAGGTAACCTTCCGGTAAAGTTTCATCCACTTTGAATTTTCCCGCCAATTTCAGTTTCCATGGCAACAGCAGCCATTTTAAAAACCCAAATGATGTGTTTATGTACATCTACTCATAATAAGTTAGATTCCTTTGAAGTTGTTGAAATTTGCTTGCAAAGTTTCTGGCAAACACCAAGAGTTGTGTTTTTATTCGTACGGACGGACGGACGTACAGACAAGGGTAAAACAATATGCCCCGCCTTTTAGTCGCAGGGGCAAACAAAATGAATCATTTTAGCTTTAATCAACTGTGATGTATTTTCCAATCTTTTTTATCAATCCAAATCCAAAGTCTTTTAATATTCAATTTTAAATTTTGGTTGATTCCAGTGGGATTCGAACCCCTTCTGTCAAGGTTATAAGGGTTCAAAGTCTGACACGCTACCACTAGACAACCGGAGCCTTGTTAAAATTTCGGTTACTTGTAATTAATATACTTGAGTCTCACATTACGTGTCAAAATAAATTTGTGGTTCACTCTATTTCAAATCACTTTGGTCTCACACAGAGGTGACGGGGGCAGTGTAATTTGTCTGTAATATCTGTGCATTCGAAGAACAGCCAAATCCCTTGGTGGGAAGGCAATCTCGATATTCATGTATCTAATTCTAACACCGTTGGGTTTCTACCATAGACCGTTTTATTTAACTGCTTAAAACGAGTTCCCTATTGAAAAGTGAAAATCAACAATTGTCTTAAATTAAAGTGTCCAGGGGTATTAATATAACGGCATACACAGGTGTTATGCTGATGTTTGTGTATGGCAAGTAATGTGTTGCAAAATTTTATACATAGTAACTTTTAAATTCCTTATTTTCTATTAAAATGGATTTAATTTCTTATTAAAATGTAAGATTTTTCTATTATGATGCAACTTTTTAACATTTAGATTAAAGAAATTCTATTAATATGGAAGATTTTTTATTAATATTGAGATTTTCTTATTAATATGGAAGATTTTTTTTTTATTAATATGGAAGATTTTTTATTAATATGGAAGATTTTCTTATTAATATGGAATATTTTCTTGTTAATATGGAAGATTCTTTGGTTAATATGGAAGATTTTTCATTAATATGGAAGATTTTTTTATTAATATGGATGAATTTTTTATTAATATGGAAGATTTTTTTTATTAATATGAAGAATTTTTTATTAAGATGTAAGATTTTTTTTATTGATATGAAAGACCTTTTCATTAATATGGAAGGTTATTGTTATTGAAATGGAAGCCTTTTTGATTAATATGTAAGGCTTTTATATTGATATGGAAGATTTTTCATTCATATTTCATTCCATCGGAACGCCCCCTGGAGGGAAGCGATGATCGATATAACGCTTTTTTTATTGGTTGATTAGAAAACACCAATGGCGCCTTCCATATGACCACATGTGAGTCTGATGCCAGAGAAATGATGATTTTGTTGCGTCTCCCTCTTTAATAAGGCGAATGGGCACCTGCGGATCTTAGCGGTGAGTGCCAAAGACAATAACAACAATATACAAACTGATGTCATCATTATGGACTTTGCCTTGAAAAATTTCCC
>MJUU01004049.1:70955-98099 GCA_002080025.1 Modiolus philippinarum
CCCCCCTTTATTGAATAGATATGTTTAAACCAATCACGATCTAAGTAGTAAAATTGCTCTGGCCCATGATGTGGTAAAACTACAAATATCCAAAAATCACAAAGTTTTTCTGCTAAAGCTATCAATATAATATTTTGAGACGACCACATTTTTGTATTTTAATGACGCATGCGTGAGATGTAAACTTCCGGACGAAAACACGAAAAGGCGAAAACGCGAGATTGTACCCACGAAAACGCGAGATGTCTAGCGCGAAAAGGCGAGATCTATTTGATTTCGTGTTTTCGCGTCCGGGATTTCGCGTTTTCGTTCTCGCGTTTTCGCCTTTTCGCGCTTTCGACTTTTCGCGTTTTCGCTTTCTTGATCTCGCGGGTTCGCCTTTCCGCGTTTTTGAATGATAGCACGAAAACGCGAAAATGGCCGCATCCGGCTTCCATAGTATTGGCTACAATCCTTTCGTTTCAAATTTTTAGCTCGCCTGGACGAATGTCCGGAGAGCTATTGTCATGGCCCATGCGTCGGCGTCGGCGTCAGATAGAAATGAGCCTGTAGAACCTAGGCATCAAGTGCTAGGGTTTCCATATTCCTCCTATCACTTCTCCCGGAAGTCGGTAATTTTTTGGTACGGAAGAGAAGGATGCTATGACCTTGACCTTGGCCCTAGGTTAATTTTTAAAAAAACTTTAACCTGGGCTATTAAAGACACAGTCTTAGGGATAGGTCCTTGATACTTGGTATGTGACTTCCTTATGACGAGAGCTTTCTATGGTGCAGAGGAGGAGGATGCTATGACCTTGACCTTTGTATTAGAGTAATTTTAAGAAAACTTTAACTTAGGGTATTTCTGTAATTTAGTGGTAAATTCACACTTTTAGGTATAGGTACTTGATATTTGGTATGTAACTTCCTTACGATGATAGCTTTAATCTTTGGTGCAGAGGAGAAGGCTGTGACTTGGTATGTGACTTCTTTATGACGAGGATTGTCAGGTACCGTATACTGACATGAAGCCTCTCATCATTAAATATATCACCAAATTATGGCAGGAAAGATGGGACCGTGAGGTCAATAATAAATTGCATGGAATACATTCTGAAGTTGGTAGAAGTCCAATATTTTGTGGAAAAACTCGAAAGAAGAGGTTGTGTTGACTCGATGTCGTATTGGTCACACAAGAGTAACCCATAGTTACATCTTGAAAAAGGAAGACATGCCAGAATGTATTCCATGCAATTGTAATTATACAATTAAACATGTTTTACTTGACTGTGTAGATGTTGCAGACATTCGTCGGACATACTACACAGCCAATACTTTAAAAGAGTTATTTACAAGTGTCGTTGGCGACAAAATTCTCGAATTTTTAAAAGCTATTAATGTTTACGGTAAAATTTGAATTTTTAATAGAAATATGAGTCTACTTATTAAATTTGATTTTCATATGTTTTTAAATTTTACCTGTTTGTTTTATTTGTAATTAAAATGTATTTTTAGTTTTATAAAAAGTTTGTTTTATAAATGTCCTTAGATAGCACCTATGTTTAACTTTTCACGCCATGATATAGCTGAAATACTGCTAAAGTTGGCGTTAAAAAACAATCAATCAATCAACTTATGACGAGAGCTATCTGTGGTACAGAGGATAATGATGCTATGACTTTGACCTTTACCTTAGACTTATTTAAGAAAATTCTTAACTTTGCATATTAAAGCCACAATGTTAGGGATAGGTACTTGATTCTTGGTATGTGACTCCCTTATGATGAGAGCTATCGGATGTACAGAGGATAATAATGCTATGACCTTGACCTTGGCCTTAGGCACATTTAAGAAAAACTTTAACCTGGGCTATTTAAGCTACAATTTTAGGGATAGGTACTTGATACTTTATATGTGACTCCCTTATGATGAGAGCTATATGTGGTACAGAGGATAATGATGCTATGACCTTGACCTTGGCCTTAGTCTCATTTAAGAAAACCGCTGTGCGCGGTCCCGGCTGAAGAATAGGCCCGCAGCATCCTCTGAGCTTGGAGTATGAGCCATCCTAACAGAGGACCCCGAGGGAACCCCGGGATATAGAAATAGGACCCAGTATCTCCGGCTTGCGGGGTGTGACCCCTCCTAAACGGAGGCTGACCCCGAGGGTCCCGGGATATAGAAATAGGACCCATTCCGTGGTTGTGCGGGATTAATAAATACACAACCCATCTTTCGGATGGGATGTAAACTCAGGTCCACGTGTTGGAAGAAATGCCACGCTTCCTGCACGTTAAAGAACCCTTGTAGCAAGCTCTTTTTGGGGTGGTCCGTAGGTGATCGGCTACAAGGCTAAATTCCCCGCCCTTGACGATTTCACCCTACTTTTCCAGTGGCAGTCAGAATTTCCCGTCCCATGGCCATTTCCATACCCCAAAGTGATTATTTATCAACAAACTTGTTCTCGTCTTGATATAGCTGAAATATTGCTGAGTAGACGTTAAACAATATTCAATCAATCAATCAATCATTTAAGAAAAACTATAACCTGGGCTATTTAAGCCACAATTTTAGGGATAGGTACTTGATACTTGGTATGTGACTCCCTTATGATGAGTGTTATTTGTGGTACAGAGGATAATGATGCTATGACCTTGACCTTGGCCTTAGGCACATTTAAGAAAAACTTTAACCTGGGCTATTTAAGCCACAATTTTAGGGATAGGTACTTGATACTTGATATGTGACTCCCTTATGATGAGAGCTATCTGTGGTACAGAGGATAATGATGCTATGACCTTGGCCTTGTGCTCATTTAAGAAAAACTTTAACCTGGGCTATTTAAGCTACAATTTTAGGAGTAGGTACTTGATACTTGATATGTGACTCCCTTATGATGAGAGCTATCTGTGGTACAGAGGATAATGATGCTATGACCTTGGCCTTAGTCTCATTTAAGAAAAACTATAACCTGGGCTATTTAAGCCACATTTTTAGGAATAAATAACCTGGGCTATTTAAGCCACATTTTTAGGAATAAGTACTTGATACTTGGTATGTGACTTCCTTACGATGAGAGCTTTCTGTGGTACAGAGGATAATGATGCTATGACTTTTACCTTGACATTGGTCTCAGATATTTTGACCCGGCGAGCTAAGTTGTCTTCTCTGACAACTCTTATTGAAAATGGCCACCGTTCAAAGAGGGGTAACCCGAAACTGCATTTGAATGCTTGTATCTCAGAAACTACTGAATCAAATTTGATGAAACTTGGTATGTTGGTAGAGGCTTATTAGTACTACAAAGGGGTAGGTTCACTTACCCATGTATTTGGCCCTCAAAATTCAACTTTGTGTTGTAAGGCTAATATTTGCACTTATGTAAGTTGAGGTCATGTTTTATCAAGAACACATTTCAAGGATTGAATAAAAAGCATCCTTTTGGCATCATGACGTCATAAAATGTGCTATTTATGATAAAATGGTAAAATAACCTTGTTTTGGTCAATTTTTTTGCATATTTTCATAAATATAATAAAGAGCGCATTTGTCGACAAACTTAAGATTTTCACTAAGGATTGATTTTATCAAACTATAGTTCACCATAAAATATTTTGTCTGTCCAAGGTTGCGCTCATACCTTTTAAGCCAATTTCGTATGTAGAGATTAGCAAAATTCAATGAAAATGTAAAAATTTTCTGAAAATGCTGAACTTTGTGCACTTCCGTAGCCATTGTCAGTCAAATTATATCAAAGAAACTCATGGCTTTAGTTAATATTGTATCTTAGGTAAAATTTTAGAGAATATAGAAGCAAAACACTGAACACTGAAATTTTTAAAAATTTGAGGCCAAATTTATTAGGTTAATGAACCTACTCCTTTATGAAAAAAAATCAAAATCGGTTGGAAGCGATTGGCGGCCATTTTGAAAAAAGTCGAAAAAAAAATAACCGAAATTCGTTACATTTTTCAAGCGTTAACTTGTCCTAAACTACTGGACCAATTTCAACCAAACTTTACACACTTGTTCTATAGGGTATTGGCTACAATTCTATCGTTTCAAATTTTTCAAAAAAATGGCCGCCATTTCAAAATGGTCGCCGTTCAAAACGGAGTACCCCGAAACCGCATTTGAATGCTTGTATCTCAGAAACTACTGAACCAAATGTGATGAAACTTGGTATGGTGGTAGAGACTTATTAGTACTACAACTTTATGAGAAAAAAAATCTAAATCGGTTGGAAGGGATTGGCGGCCATTTTGAAAAAAGTCGCCAAAATGTAAAAATAGCATAAAATTGGCTTATAACTCAAAACTATAATAGATAGAGAAAATCTGAAGGTTATTAGGCTCTGCAGAATTAAAAGCTCTACAAAAGTCTCCATTGGGTCAAAGTTGTCAGACGAACCCTTATAGGAGTTATTGCCCTTTAATAGTAAAAAATGACATTTTTAGCTTACCTGGACCGAAGGTCCATGTGAGCTATTGTCATCACTTGGCGTCCGTCGTCGTCGTCTGTAAACTTTTTCAAACTTCTCCTCTGAAACTACCGAACAGATTCAAACCAAATTTGGTCTGGTGGTACTTTAGGGTATCCTGCACAAAACTTGCGTGGGGATTTTTGATCCGTCAAAAACATGGCCGCTGTTACTAAAAATAGAACATAGGGTAAAATTGCATATATACTGTGAAAGTACTATTGTTCATGGGGTTCCAATTTTCGTGGATTTCGTGGTTCGTCATAACCACGAAATTAAGTTCCCAACGAAATGCATTTTTCCCTACAGTTTTAATGCAGAAAAATCAGAAACCACGAATTTAAGTACCCACGAAATAGTGATTTTTATGAAAACCACAAAAATTGGTGTCCACGAATAAAGGTACTTCCAAAGTAGGCCTATAACTCAAAAAGTATAGTAGATTGGAACTTAGGCCCTTCAGAATCAAAAGATCTACGAAAGTCTCCATTTGGTCCAACTCGTCAGATGACCCCTTATAGGAGTTATTGCCCTTTTTTGATCAAATTTGATGATTTTTGCTGTTTTTACCTTATATCTCGAAAACAACAAGAGCTATAGAAAAAGTTAACATTGCTTAAATGTTCTGCTCATTAAGACCTACAAAAAAGTTAACAAGCCCGAAGTTGTGTGATGACTCCTTATAGGAGTTATTGCCCTTTAAACGTTGAAATTAGTAAATTTTCACTGTTTTTGCCCTATATTATGAAAACTATTAGAGATAGAGAAATATTTTGAACAGATGAAATGTTCAGAATCATCAGAAGCCCTACAAATTATTCCATTTGGTCGAGGGTCTATGACGACCCCTAATAGGGGCTACATAGAGGGGACGTCCTTCTGTCATTCATAAATTTTTTCAAAAGTTAACTCCTCTGACACCACAAGTCTGAAAGCTTCCAAACTGGTATGATTGTTTATTAGCATGGATGGTACATAAATAATGTAGCGATTTTTCATCCATAAAAAAAACATGGCCGACGTTCTTAAAATAGAACATAGGGTAAAATTGCTCATATTGGCCTGTAACTCAAAAACTATAATAGAAAGGAAAAATCTGAAACATCTTAGGTCCTTCAGCATCAAAAGCTCTACTAATCTCTCCATTGACTTAAAATTGTCAGAAGACTCCTTTTAGGGGTTACGGCCCTTTAAAGGTAAAAATGGTGTTTTTTCATGTTTTTTGCCACATAGAACGAAACATATTGCAGATAGAGAAAAACTTTTGTTTGATGAAATGTTCAGCTTATTGAGCTCTACCATCGTGCAAAGTTTTCTGAAAATTCATTTACTGATGTAGGAGTTATTGCCCCTGAAATGATGGTTTTTGCACATTTTCATAAATAACACAAGAGGCCAGGTGAGCGATTCAGGCTCCTGGGAGTCTCTTGTTTCATGTTTTCGATCTCTAACATTATAACCGTTACAGATAGAGAAAAACTTTTTCTTGATGAAATGTTCAGCTGATTGAGCTCTACCAGCCTGCAAAGTTTCATAATGATCGGAGTACTACTGTAGGAGTTATAGCCCTTGGAAATGTCAATTTTATGCAATTTTTTACTTTTCGGTCTATAATTTGAAAATGAAAGGAGATAAATAATTAGTGTAAGAACAAAAGTTGCTAAGTTAACTAAGAACTACCACTGTGCAAAATTTGAGCGGAATGGGACAACCCATCTAAGAGTTATTGCCCTTGGAAATGTTGATTTTTTTGCAAATTTTCACTTTTCGGCCTATATTTTGAAAATGAAAGGAGATAAATAATTAATGTATGAACAAAAGTTGCTCAGTTAATTAAGATCTACTGTGCTAAATTTCAGTGGAATGGGACAGCCCATATAAGAATTATTGCCCTTGGAAATGTTGATTTTTTGCAAATTTTTACTTTTCGACCTATATTTTGAAAATGAAAGGAGATAAATAATTAGTGTATGAACAGAAGTTGCTCAATTAATTAGGATCTATCACTGTGCAAAATTTCAGGCTGATGGGACATTACCTACTTCAGAGTTGTTGTTTTTTTTTTACTTTTGCTTTTTTTTCAGTTTTAGGCCTATATTTGATACATATGTACCAGTTGAGCGATTCAGGCCCCTAGGGGCCTCTTGTTTTTTCGGCTCTATCCCGTTTGAGTTGTTCAAGATAATTCATCAGTAATTCACATTTAATTATTGACCCTCAGGTGGGATAATTATAAATTACTCATGTTAAAATGAGATACAAACCTACACCCGCCATGAATTATTCTTTTTCTAATAGGGCAAATACGGTAATTTTGTGATCTGAGGCGACCCGTTTTTGCCCAAATAATGGCTGTTCCATGGTTCCGATTTACCTCCCACCTTCACAAAAAATGAATTAAAGCAATGTGTATAGAGTGTAAAACGACTCTAGTACCAATTTTATAGTAGTATATTAAAACATTCTTTTTCTTTTACCATAATTTATTTTCTTGAGAGGATCTAGCTGCGAAAACGTAGCTCTTGAGGTTGCTCATTTTTCATTTGGACTTTTTTTTATGCAACCATAGAGCTACGATTCAGGCCCATTTAAAAAGTTTAGAAATAGCGCACACAAATTGGTGCGCACTTCAATGGCTATTTCCGATAATATGTCGGCGTAATTGTATAAATGGGTTATATAAATCGATACCGGAAACATTTATTTACAACCTTCCATATTGTTTTACCTTTGAAAACGTCAATCATGACAGCTGAAGTGTAAAATTCATTCTTCATTCATTTCGTCCCGCCCTCGTCCGCCATGTTGGTTCTAACCAGATCTCGCGCGACTTTTGACGATTTTCTTTGTTGAAGTCACAAATGATCTATATCTATGTAAACAGTTGCCATAAATATAGATCATTTGTTCCTTCAACAAAGAAGATCATAGATCATCTGTTCCTTCAACCAAGAAGACCGTCTCGAGATCTCTAGATTTGATTTAATTTAATTGATATATTGTTTTTTTTTCTTTTAAAGGCCAGGCAAGGAGTCTTATAAGCTCAGGCCTAGCTAATCAAGTTTCGAGTGTATTCAATAGCAGGATAAATACATGTACAGAGACTGGAACGACTGCCTCAAATGTCCATTCTGCTACACTTATTACATTCCCCAAATTTGAACCAGATTTAAAAAGTAAACATGGTAAAAGACATTTTGGGAACACAAACACATAGAACAAAAAGAAGAAAATAAAGATGTCTGAAAGATCAATGAGAGTGGTTTTTTGAAGAATATAGACCTACCTTCAACACTCAGAAGTAGTGCAATCTTGGGTGAAGGTATTCTTACACTCACAAGTAATGATACAGAAATTAGTGTCCGAAAAAATTGTATACAGCTGCTTCAGACTGTTCTGAACTCAAGTGAGCTAGCTATAGACTCTATTTCACCCAATGATTTGAAATTTGTTTCCTGCTGCCACAGAAAATTGACATATCCAATTGTGCCACCAACATTCCAATACACACTTGGTGGAATCAAGGCAGTAATTGGACAAGGAAAGTTGTACATCAAGACCCCAGTAATTGACAAAGTAAGTTTAATAAGTGATGATATTGTTCACTTTAATATATATATACATTTTATTTGACGACAATGTATTTTAAAACATTTCAGAAATTTATAGCTACAGTAAATGTACATGTAGCTGAATTTGGAAATTTTTATGGACATTCAATCATTTTGCACCAATGAATTAGAACATCCATTGTCATGAATGTTTTATATAATACTAAATAGCGGGAAATTAATATAAAACATGTAAATGTGTATATAGTGTATGTATTTTGACATTCACCATCAATGGAAGCAGGTATAATTGAACTACTACTGAATATAATTAGTTACTCAAGTTAATTTGTTTGTCTGTCTATTGTGCTAAGTGTATGTAGTTTGTAACTCAAAAAGTATATTCACAACTTACATCATTCAAACTTTTCAGGTTCAAAGTTTCAAAGGAATTGAACATGAATCAAATACATGTACATGTATACTATAAATATAATACATATAATTAAAGCTATAATTTTATTGCTAGGCTTATAAGATGTTGGGTAAGTTGTTTTTAATTATGGATGTACCTTCACAATGCTCTAACACTATATGCACTTCTAATGTAGATATTGTCTAGCTCTGTAGAATGCAGTACTCTAGGATTGATTCCTATCTCACATCAACTGTAGAAAGTGTAATATTGCTGATAATTGCATGTACAAATGGCAGGGATGATTTTAATCAGATAAATAGCTTAAATCAACTTTTTTATAATCAAATTTTATTTTAAAAAGTTGTTGGAAACTGTAGAGTCTGCTAGAAAATGACACTTTTTGAGACCTTACCCTGCTATTTTCAAATATTTTGTTCAGGTTTTCACTTAAAAACATTTCCTCTAGAAAATAACCATTGCATGCATGCTTATTAATTATTTTTGTAATTTTCGAAATGTAATCCAGACCACCTGTTTTAAGTGCCCACATCTCACTATTTTATAACGCCAAGTTTTCTTACATTCGACTTGATGAGTGCCCTGTGTTTGTCTATATGTTGTAGTTGTTCACTAGCTTAAGACACTAGTGCTTTTGTCGGGCAAAGGATGACTGTGATTGTAAGAGCACTTTGCCAGTTTAATTGATGTTTGTTGACAATCCCGCACCCATGACCAAGAAAGACATGGATGTAGCGTTGCTCGACAATTAGCAAAGAATTCCGCTTAAACAGGTGCTAGGGGCCGTCTTGTTGAAGGCCTCATGGTGACTTCAAGATGAAGAACAACAATAAAAGCGTTGTTCCTTTGCTTGTTTTTACCATGTATTTGTAGAGACTTTGTCTCATGTGCATTTACTCCATATCCTTTTATTCACCATTTACAATGTATTCAAGGTTGCTTAACGAATATAATCATGTACAATTTGTCGTGTGACTATTATAGTGTAGTTATATCTCCATTTTTCAAAAAATTAGATTATTACATATGTATATATTCTTGCCCTTTGAAGTGAACACTGTTCTATCTCCTTATGGCTTATTATACAATGATATGGTTGCATTTAATAACATGTTTTTAGTCTTATTATAACAATGTTCTATCTCCATCCCATAGGAATAGCATTAACATCCGGGCTTTTTCTAAAACTTTAAACACTGTTTATTTTAAATGTTGAAACTGTGATGACACTATAATATTCACACAACGATTTGTAGCTCTTGAAGATGCCAATATTCTATAAAACTCCTGAAAATCTTCAGATGCATACAAGACAAAATATGATGTAAACTGCAAAAACAGTAATCTACGCCAATACAAGTTTAGTTAGTTCATATTGGGCTAGTTAAATTCAAATATGCATTAGATTTTTCCAATTTGGACTAGTTAAACTCATATTTTATATTGGCATAGATGACATAATCCTGGTTTAGTCCCACTTGGATTTCAGGCTTGAGTTGGTGTATACAATGTTTCATGCTTAATTCGAGAAAGAAATATAGTATATAAACTATAATGTGGAGTAAACTATGTAAACTATAGTAATATATACTATATTTCTTCTTCGAATTAAGCATGAAACATACACAAATTCAAACCTGAAATCCAGGTTGGACTAAACCAAGATTATGCCGCATAGATTATTGTTATCAATAAAGGTACAAATGTATCATCACAATATAGTTTCTCATGAATTTGTTATTTTGCAGATAAGTGATGGTCCGAGACCGGTATTAATTTCCCTATATGTTTAACCAAATAAATTGGGACATTAAAAAAATTGCACCAGCGGAATCTTTTTCAAAATTGTATCACCTCTAGAACTGCCTTTGGGACAAAAAATTAGAAAAATTTACCAGCGCGTGTTCTTTTGACAGGAGTTTGTTGATTTCACCTGCGACTTTTCGGCCCTCCACATTGAAGATCACTAAAAATCTGACCATTTGACCCTATCAAAATCAATACTAATGATGCAAATTTCTCAATCAAACTTATTTTTAAAAATTCTTTATCATTTCATCTTTCATTTAAGCCCAAAAAGTGTACAAAATTTCATTTTGAGTTTCCGTTAATGCTAAATACTCCCAAATGATAAGTCGTAGAGACTTGAAACCTTCACCATTGTTCATAAGTCATATATGGCCATCTAAAAATGTCAAGGTCAACGGTAAAGGTCACGGATGACCTTAGGCCTTGTTATCGCTTCAACTCGTAAACCGTAATAGATGGCTGAAAACATGTAAAGAGAAAAATGTTCATTGTCACGAGACGCAACTTACATTTGGTCCGAAGAGATTCGACGACTCTTTATATGAGTTATTGCCCTTTGAAAGATTTTGAGTTTCCGATAATGCTTAATACCACCAAACGATAAGTCGTAAAGACCTGAAACCTTCACCATTGTTAATAAGTAATATATGGCCATCTTAAGATGTCAAGGCCAAAGGTCACCGGTCAAGGTCACCAATGACCCTTTGCCTTGTTATCGCTTTAACTAGTAAACTGTTAAGAGATAGATGATCAAATGTATTTGAGAAAAATGTTTGTCTCATTGAGGTCTACATTTGACACTTGGGTCCAAAATAATTAGACCATTCATTTTCGACCTATGGTCCAAAAACCATTTTTCGAGGTCCGATTTGAGAGTTTTTTGCCTATATCTCAAAAACTATTAAAGATACAAAGAAACTATAAGAAGGTAAAATGTTCAGCTCAATATGGCCCACAAAATGGGGTCAAGGTCAAAGGTTACGGTCCTTAGCAACAACGTTATTTGCCATAAAAGTCCTTAGCAACCATAGGCAAAAAGTTTTGTAATGTTGTAAAGAGGAAATAAATGACATTGCCAACGGGAAGTGACTTTCATGTCCTTAGCAACAAGCTAATTTTTCGAAAAAGTCCTTAGCAACCGTTGAGCAAAAGACTAATAAAGATCAAAACTTTTGTTTACACCACATTTTGAACTGAAATAGACAACAAAATCAAACTCAAACATGTAATCATGGTGAAAACTGGTGAAAGACCTCGCTCCACCCCATAACTTTGCTACCTTTTGACCAAACTTCATGAAACTTCATAGGAATGATTGCCTCTATGAGTAGATGTGCACGCAGCTTTCAGAATTTTCAAAATGGCCGCCTTTGCCATGGAAACGGGGAAAAGGGCGGGAAAATTAAAAGTGCTCAGAATTGGATTAAATTTTACAGGAAGGTTATCTAGCATAAGTTTAAATGATTTTCAGCCTCAGAATTTTCAAAAGGGCTGCCGTTGCCATGGAAACGGAAAAAAGGCGGGAAAATTAAAAGTGCTCAGAATTGGAAGAAATTTTACAAGAAGGTTACCTAGCATGTGTTTAAATGCTTTTTAGCCTCAGAATTTTCAAAATGGCTGCCGTTGCCATGGAAAATGGCCGCCGTTGCCATGGAAAAGGAAGAAAAGGCGGGAAAATTAAAAGTGCTCAGAATTGGATGAAATTTTACAGGAAGGTTACCTAGCATGTTTTTAAATGCTTTTCAGCCTCAGAATTTTCAAAATGGCTGCCGTTGCCATGGAAACGGAAAAAAGGCGGGAAAATTCAAAGTGCTCCAAATTGGATAAAATTTTACAGGAAGGTTGCCTAGCATGTGTACAAATAACTAAATACCGAAGTTACTGTGAATTTAATTTCTGCATATGCGCATTTCGACAACTTATGTCTCTTCAGTGCAGATAAAATCTAAACGTTTGGAAGACCATAAATCAAAGATATGTAAAACTGATAGAGAACAAATAACCAATATGATCTAAATTTGAAGCCAAAATCAGCTAAGGACAGAGCTTTGCATGAGGGAGATACTCCTTAGTTTTCAACAAAATTTACAAAAATATTGATATTGTAAGTTTCCAAAAATAATCGGCTTTCGGGTCAGCACCGAAGTACTGACTACTGGGCTGGTGAATACCCTCGGGGACTAGCAGTCCATCAGCAGTGGCATCGACCCAGTGGTAACAAATAACTAAATACCGAAGTTACTTTGAATTTAATTTCTGCATATGCGCATTTCGACAACTTATGTCTCTTCAGTGCAGATAAAATCTAAACGTTTGGAAGACCATAATCAAAGATATGTAAAACTGATACAGAACAAATAACCAATTTAATCTAAATGTAAAGCCAAAATCTGCTTAGGGCAGAGCTTTGCATGAGGGAGATACTCCTTAGTTTTCAACAAAATTTACAAAAATTTAGATATTGAAAGTTTCCAAAAATAATCGGCTTTCGGGTCAGCACCGAAGTACTTACTACTGGGCTGGTGAATACCCATGATTTTTAGCCTCAGAATTTTCAAAATGGCCACCATTGCCATGGAAACGAAAAAAGGCGGGAAAATTCAAAGTGCTCTAAATTGGTTGAAATTTTACAGGGAAGTTACCTAGCATGTGTACAAATGATTTTGAGCCTCAGAATTTTCCAAATGGCTGCCGTTGCCATGGAATCAGAAAAAAGGCGGGAAAATTGAAAGTGCTCCAAATTGATTGAAATTTTACAGGAAGATTGTCTGATATTTGTAGAAATAATTTCCTGTTTTTCAAAAGCCAAAATGGTTGCTGTTGACAAAAAAAATCATGGATCACAATGTTCGTTTGGGGGACATCTGTAACGCCCTGCGTTACAATAATAAATATTTTTCGCTTGATTTATAGCTCATTCATCTATAAGAGTAAATGTCGACAACTCATGTCTTTTTTTTTCTCATGGAACAGATATTGGTATATACTTTCAAGATATACTAATGTTTTTGCTGTGAAAAATGGCTTGCTTTTCTTCTAGCTGCTTTAAAAGGGGCAAAATGACATTTTTGCTATTTTTGTTGAAACTGGGTGTACAGTACTGATGGTTTATACCAGAGTTAATTACCTTCTGTATTGAAATTTAGAGCTCAATAAATTGTTGAAGATATGGTTCTACATTAATTATTGTATATAAAATGTTTAATCATAATATCTGTATAATTTTAACATAAAATGTACTGAATACTTTGTATAAAAGGAAATTAATGCATTTTTCGAATGGAAATGTTGGAAAATACCATAAGTTGTTCCCATGGGAACGAAGATGAAATTTCAAGAGTTTTGATGTTTTTTTCTTTACTATGGAGTAAAATAAATGTTTTCAGTGAATTTTATCAAAAGTGAGAAAAATATTTTTTCCAGGTTTCTTTGATGCTTACAGAGAATGACTCGTAAAACGTTTGCAGAAGGCCAATTTGACACCTTATGTCGACATAATTACATCACATGTCGACATACCGACATAGCGAGAATTAGAAGTCCGAATTATTAAATGTGGTTAAAGTATTGGAAAAAAAACTAATGGGGACATGTTTTAATGATTAAATAGTACAGACAGGGCAAAACCTATAACATACATATACAAGCGATGAACATATTAAAACAGCAAAGAACAAATGTAACAAAAACTTAATACATTATGAGGTCGATGCAAAAACTAAATGGACACTAGTATTTTACATAATTTTACATTTTTTATCCAGAAATTGAAAAAATCTCTTATTTCAATTGGTTTTTAAGAAACGGGTAAGTTTCGACAATTGACATATCTTCGCCATTATGAACACAAATACTGTTTAAGATTTTTACGTTGAGGGAATTCAAATGGCGCTGTTTTTGAAAGAGCAGTTGAAAATAATCATTTAATAAAACAATTTTAAGGAAAACATTATTACGACAGAAAAAAAAACATAAAATGCTAATTTGAGAGTTTTCATGAAAAATAGATATATAATAAGTTTCGTTATCTAGCAGATTTTTTGTACTATTAATAATCATGGATTATGACTATGGCAAAATATTTTCGATCATGGGTTCAATATTTTATTTTAATTTAGGAGTGGGTAATTCTTTTATAATTGTTTAGGTCTGATCATTGACTTTGGTTTTTTTTTACCTACTGAGGCTTTTTAACAACGTTGAACACGCCTATTTATACGTCACTTAGCTGATTTTGGCTTTACATTTAGATCATATTGGTTTTTAGTTCTCTATCAGTTTTTAAACATCTTTGAGTTTATGGTCTTCCAAACGTTTAGATTTTGTTAGTCCCCGAGGGTATTCACCAGCCCAGTAGTCAGTACTTCTGTTCTGACCCGAAAGCCGACTCTATTTGGAACCTTACAATATCTAAATTTTTGTAAATTTTGTTGAAAACTAAGGAGTATCTCCCTCATGCAAAGCTCTGTCCTTTCCTGATTTTGGCTTTACCTTTAGATCATATTGGTTTTAAGTTTTTAAACATCTTTGAGTTTATGGTCTTCCAAACGTTTAGATTTTATCTGCACTGAAGAGACATAAGTTGTCGAAATGCGCATATGCAGAATTAAAATTCACAGTAACTTCGGTATTTAGTCATTTGTTACCACTGGGTCGATGCCACTGTTGGTGGACTGTTGGTCCCCGAGGGTATTCACCAGCCCAGTAGTCAGTACTTCGGTTCTGACCCGAAAGCCGACTCTATTTGGAACCTTACAATATCTAAATTTTTGTAAATTTTGTTGAAAACTAAGGAGTATCTCCCTCATGCAAAGCTCTGTCCTTAGCTGATTTTGGCTTTACATTTAGATCATATTGGTTTTAAGTTCTCTATCAGTTTTTAAACATCTTTGAGTTTATGGTCTTCCAAACGTTTAAATTCTATCTGCACTGAAGAGACATAAGTTGTCGAAATGCGCATATGCAGAATTAAAATTCACAGTAACTTCGGTATTTAGTCATTTGTGATTGATATTTTCGAAAACAATTTCACAATTTATAATCTCTTTAATTAAATAACAAAATACCAAAGTCACCGTGAATATAATATCTGCATTGCATCATTTCGACAACTAATGGCTCGTCTCTTCAGTGCAGATTAAATCAAAACATATGGAAATCCATAAATCGGAATGCGTGCAAAAGCTGACAGAGACAAACTACAAACAGGATATAGAAAATACAAAATAGATAAGCCAAAACAAAAAAAACAGCTAAGGACAGAGCTATGCAAGAGGGAAGTAATCCTTAGTTTTAAACAATTTTTTTATGCTTCCAAATAAATAGGTTTTCGAGCAAGCACCCAAGTACTGATTACTCTGTTGGTGAATATCTTCGGGGACCAATTTAAATCAAGAAAACTGCCATATTTACAGCCTTCTACTAATAAATGGCATGAAGCTCTTCTGTATGTTCAGAGGTCGGTTTTTACTTTAACAGATAGAACCTGTTACAATTATCACCAAAATCGGCATCGTTTTTCCATCGTTTCGATTGGTGGTTCATGCGAGAAGGTTTTTAGTGATTCGTTGAAATAGATAGGTAGTTTTGAAATATACAGTAATTAAAAAAATCAATGTTTAAGTTCACGATGCGACTTTATGTCAATGAACTAATTGATTTGAATTAAATTGTGTCATATCTTCATCTTCGTACCCCAAAACGACGAATGAAGTTGCAGTTGCAGACGATCATTTGATTTTACAAATCAAGTGTGATCCATACAAAATTTTATATTACAATCACATACAAATTAATTTATAGCTACTTATACGAGTCAACAACCTAACATGATTCTGTATTTTTCAAAATATTTTTGTCGAATTCGGAGGTCGCGATTTCCAACAGACAATAGGGATTCCTACTGGAGCTTACTGTGCGCCACTCCTAGCTTACCTTTTCCTTTATTCGTATGAGGCCAAGTTTTTACAAGGGCTTACACAAAGAAAACAGAAACATTTAGCCAAGTCCTTTAATTTCAGCTTCCGCTACATAGGCGATGTACTTTCTCTAAATAATCCAAAATTTAAGGAATATTTACATCAGATCTATCCCAATGAGCTTGAAATTAAAGAAACAACTGATACACCTACTTCAGCTTCGTACCTAGATCTTTTGTTGTATATTGTCGAAGATGGACGTTTGAACTCTAAGTTCTTTATGAAGCTAGATGATTTTAACTTCCCAATTTTTCCCTTTTTTAGCAGCAACAGACCTACCTCTCCAGCCTATGGAGGGCACATTTCACAGTTGATTCAATACTGTCGAGCATGTAATTTGTACAGTGATTTTCTTAACAGAGCAAAAACACTGTCCCAAAAGCTGCTTAGTCGGGGATTTGTTCAGCCTATGTTAAATTCATCCCTCAAGAAATTCTATGATTGTCACCATAACATCATTGAAAGATATGACGTGTCAGTGTCCCAAGTGAAAGCGGACATATTCAGCTAGATTCACATCTTCCCGGATTTGACTATACCTATTTAGACTTTTTCCTGGATTTACTCACTTACAGTGCGACGGGTGCTGTTAACGGACCAGGAAATGCTTACCCTTCTGGACCACTTGATGTCGCTCTCAGTTTTGGAGTTCACACTGTAAGTGCTTACGTTTTTTGTGTTGTCTCATATATCATTTTAGTTTTGTTTTCGTTGGTGATTTTGTCCTTGTTAATGTTTGAATACTTAGGTTATTTCTAAAACATTTCAAAATTTTACCACGGTACTGTTTGAGAAGTAACACGTACCGTGGATTTTTATTGGTTTTGTCTTTGTGTTAGAAAACGACAATAACCAATCAGCTGCGGAACAGGTCCTTCAGAAAAAATATTTCCTCACTTGCAATGTGACGGATGCTGTTAGCAGAGCAGAACATGCTTATCCTTAACATGCTCCTGATGTCACTCTCAGTTTCATGGGAGTTCACACTGTGAGTGCCTTGGTTTTGAATGTTGTGATTTCTATTTCTGTGCTTTGTAGCTGTCTAACGTCATTGTTTTCTGTGTTCTCGTTTTTGTCATGTCTTTGGACTTCGATTTTTGTAAAGGCTGCTCCTTTGTTACTTCGGTATTCTACTGCCATTGCTTCTGTATATCACTATTCAGATAAACATTGGAAGAGACAGCAAATCTTCAGGTTTACGTAACATTTGCACCAGGTTTTCACATGCCTGAACGAAAATGTCCGTATTAATTCTTATTTATCTTGCAATATCCTAGTTCACGAAAATGAAACTTCTGACTCATGTGGATAAATCATTACGTCACAAGCAACACTACTAACTTCTGAATCCTCAGACGTCCTTTAAAAAAATAAATGCTTTTCTTGACTGTCAAGTGACAAGAGACACAGAATTTACCAGGGCGAAATATTTACCTCTGTTCCGAAATATCTATAAGATGACCAAGCACAGCAATAATTTCTACAAAACATGTTTGTCATCTTATCATGCTTAATCTCATGGTATGGTAGTACCCTGTTGTCATACCAAAAGTCTTCAAAACACCCAAGGTATGAATATTCTGAAATAGAACGCACATCATTAAAATGGAAAAAAATCTTTCAAATCTCTTTCAATATTAAAGAAACTGTAAGTAAGAATTAACTACCAAAGTTACAGTAAATTTAGTTTCTTCATATGGCTATTTCGACAACTTACGAACTTACAACTTTGAAGTGCAGGTCAAATCAAATCATTTGTAAGACCATGAATCGAAAGGTGAATTAGAAAACAAATAACCAAAAGGATCTGGAAAGCCGAAATAACCAAATGACAGAGCTTCGTGCTATGGTGATACTCCTTAGTTTTCAACAAAATTAAAATAGCAAAATTCAAACTAATATCGGTTTACGGGCCAGCACCGAAGTACTAACTAATGTGCTGGTAAATATCCTCGCGGACTGATAGTCCACGAGCAGAGGCATCGGCCCGGTGAGAATCAATAGCTGTAAGATAAAAATCTTGGCATAAAGCAGATATCTAATGTGTTAGCTCTTATATAACAGATGCAGATACTTATTAAAATCAGAATGATGCAACAAAAGCACGATTGATTACTATCGATTACGGGGACATTTTGCAATTATTCCAACAATGATGATCTCGGCAAATATCTGCTTCATACAAGTATGAAACACAACGGCAGGGAGGGAGAAATCTCTAAAGCCGGACTTATTAAATTTGTTGTCTGATAAAATTAAAGAATTTTGATAATTTTATCTTCATTATTCATGTGAAACATATTAGTGTGAGTGGTTATAAAATTGACACCTTATAGATACTTTATATTCAAACATAGAGATTAGAACAGGAACTTGTGTGTTTACTTACAAAATTAAGATATGGTCCATATCAGCAGTTCTTACGAAAATTCACTACATCAATTGGATACAAGTTTTCGACAAGAACAGACTTTTCAGTTCTTATTTGGAATGGATAAGAATGTTTCACGTCATATTTTTATCATTGTATCATTGTGTTTTAATTTTTTTTTTTTTTTTTTANTTGCAAGACCATTTTAAATTGTCGTACATCTCAAAAGACCTTTATTATTTCGCATACACACAAAAACATGCATAGTACAAACGTACACGCCAATTTAAATTTTTCTCTCATCGTGTAAGGATATTTTGTATATTTTCGTACATCGTATTCAGACCCCCTTTGGACCCTATGTTTAGCAATTGTTCCTAATAAAAATTCTTTTGGAACGAAATTCCTTCTTCAGAAAAAAATCCGCCGTGCGCGGTCCCGGCTGAAGAATAGGCCCGCAGCATCCTCTGAGCTTGGAGTATGAGCCATCCTAACAGAGGACCCCGAGGGAACCCCGGGATATAGAAATAGGACCCAGTATCTTCGGCTTGCGGGGTGTGACCCCTCCTAAACGGAGGCTGACCCCGAGGGTCCCGGGATATAGAAATAGGACCCATTCCGTGGTTGTGCGGGATTAATAAATACACAACCCATCTTTCGGATGGGATGTAAACTCAGGTCCACGTGTTGGAAGAAATGCCACGCTTCCTGCACGTTAAAGAACCCTTGTAACAAGCTCTCTTTGGGGTGGTCCGTAGGTGATCGGCTACAAGGCTAAATTCCCCGCCCTTGACGATTTCACCCTACTTTTCCAGTGGCAGTCAGAATTTCCCGTCCCATGGCCATTTCCATACCCCAAAGTGATTATTTATCAACAAACTTGTTCTCGTCTTGATATAGCTGAAATATTGCTGAGTAGACGTTAAACAATATTCAATCAATCAATCAATCAGAAAAAAATATATGTTTATTTGGAAGAGCAATTCTCTAATGGTGAATGAAAGGATATGGAGTAAATGCACATGAGACAAAGTCTCTACAAATCCATGGTAAAAAACAAGTAAAGGAACAACGCTTCATCTTGAAGCATCATCTAAGCATTCTTTTAGCATTCAAATGCAATATTTTGTACCTACAATTAAAAATCTTTCATTATACACTTACCGGAAATATTGATGAACAAGGGAAACACACACAAAAATAGCTTGGTAATCGCTCCCATTCTGGATTTGAAGATCTGATATAGTTTTAGAATTCTGATCTTGACCACACGAATCACTAATTGGCCATTTTAGAGCATCATTGCAGTAAGTGTGGCATCAAACATTTTTAGTAACAAATAAGAAACAAAAATACACTCAATTGCAAAAACGTTGCTGAAATTTTTTAGAACATCTGCTTATGGTAATAAAGATTTGCCCGTAGCAGAATAGAAAATAAAGTTATAAAATATTCAAAATCATTATTGATTGTGTGTAATTCAGATGTTTTATATAATAATTATCGATATCCATAGCTGTCTTGATCGTATTATTAAAACTGGTTTTTCCTACATAAACAGTTCGTTATGGTAGTTGTATTATTTTGTCGATTCATTATTTTGTTATTCTAAATTCTCATTTTGTAATGTTAACTAATAATTTTGATTTATTTTTTTTTTATTTCATTGTGTCAAATAAGCTCTTTGATAATTTTGGTTATTTTTTTATTAGAAATAATTGATTCACGATAAGCATTTTGTATTTTTGAATAAGGTAAATTTCTGAAAATGTTAAAAGCTTATGTTTTACAATTCCAACTTAAAGTCATATGGTTTAGCAATTCTTTAATGTTATCACCAGAATTTCCAAAATATGATCCTTAATTTGGAAAATTTACTAAGTTAAACCCTAAAAGACCTGTTATTTTATGGAATTCGACATGGAAACTTTTTTTCAATTCCTATAATCATAATGATAGTTTTAGTGAAAATGATTAAAAAAAAATTCTAATTCTTTGTAAACTACCCGAAACACTCAAAGCCTATTACTTCTTAGTATTTTACCTTTCTCAATTTTCTCTAGTAACATTTGTTTTCAAAAGGTTTTGTTAACTTCAAGGAACACTCAAAGACCTATTTCCTTTTGGAATTTTATCTAGCAACCATACCTTTTTTAAATTCGTGCAGTAATAATGATTGTTGTCAATATTATAACAAGATTTGCAGTTGTTTTCATATAATTTGCATCGATTAATCCTTAGGTTGTGGTAGATCTTTTTTGAAATTAACACATAACAAAAAAATAAGAAACAAAGCCGGACTTTTTATCAATTAACCTGCCCACGTCTTGTGCACCAAACCAAGTTTAATGCAGAAGACATCAGGGAACATTGCCTAGTAAGGTGTATTGACAAGGTCGACATTTGAATTGAATTAAATATAAAAAGTAAAAATGAATAAGCAAATAAAACTAATTATTAAGTTCATAATTTCATTGCATTTACATGTTTGAGTATTCTGCTTTTGCTACATGTGTTATATTTCATTATGCTTGTAAGTGTCATTTGCAATAAAGAGATAGGTGCAAGTGAAGACTTCTCACATTCAATGAAATGTTTCTTCAAATAATTACACAATATTTTTAATATCTGACGGTTTTCACAATTTGTTAACCAAATAAACATTTCAGTTGTTAGTAACTTATCAAAAGAAGGACAATTATTATGCATTGATAAGATGAGAGCGATCATCACTAATAATCACCCGCCGTGCGCGGTCCCGGCTTATGAATAGGCCCGCAGCATCCTCTGAGCTTGGAGTATGAGTCTTACTAACAGAGGCGACACGTTTGCCGTGTGTCGAGACCCGTGTCGATGGTTGACGAGATCCTGGCTAGTGCGAACCTGTATTCAGACTCCCGATACGGCCAGACAATATCCGTTGGGCTGAGAATATAGGGTCAATATCCTGTTTTGGCTCTGATATCATCTAAACGGGAGGTCGGACGGGCCCGATCCGATCAATCGGCTGGTCATGCCAAGCCCTTCAAGATAGCCTTCCAATGTGAGTTTGTACAAACTAGTGTATTATTGTTGTCTTAGTCTCATTTAAATCTTATCCAATGCAGGATATCTTGGAGAAGGCGGTGACTCATGGGTCAATCAAGTGGTACGCTTTCTATCAGTGCCTGATGGTTACGCTCTGCTTGAGTATACTATCTTAGGAACACCTGGTGGAGATCCCTGGAATCAAAGCATCGCTCCGTGGTGGGTGGGTGACTCGGATGGTGAAACCTTCTTTACTTTTTCATGGCACAACAACATCCAAACCAACCAGCTCCAAATAAAATGAGAAAATCAGATGATTCTATTCCTGAAGTTGAAGACTGTAATTGGCCTAAGTTTATTGTGTTTAGTGGATCTCCTCAGAAACCAGTTTCTAAAATTAACCCTTTTGTTATACAGAAGACAATTCATAGCATTGCCGGAGCCGTAAAAAATGTTTCAAGAATGAGATCAGGTGACCTGTTGATCGAAACAATATCTAAACAACAAAATAACCTATTAAAACTTTCTAAAATCTTGGATTTCGACGTTTCAGCCTCTCCTCATAAAACATTAAATACCAGTCGGGGTATTATGAGAGACAGAAGTCAGTTCCTATCTGATCTGAAGGATGAGGAAATATGTGAGGGATTATCCGCTCAAGGTGTCACAAAGGTGCAAAGATTTCTGTCCAAAAAATCTGGAACCCCAGTTAAATTAAACACCTTTTTATTTACATTTAATACTTCTGTTCCTCCAACCTCTTTGAAAATAGGACCCTTTGGTATAAAGGTGGACAAATTCCTCCCAAACCCAGTCAGATTTTTCACTTGCCAAAAGTTTGGCCATGGCTCCAAACAATGTAAGGGCAAGCTGAAGTGTTTCAGATGTGCGGAAGAGGGACATCAAGGCACTGACTGTAGTAATCACTAAAATGTGCTAACTGCAGCGGTGAACATATGGCCTCAGCACGGGACTGTCCACTTTATATCAAAGAGAAGGAAATTTTGAAGATTAAAACAGAGAAAAACATGTCTTACAGTGACGCACGTCATCATGTGACCTCCTTGAATACAGTTAAGACAGCAACTTCTTCATATGCAGAAAAAGTCAGACAACAGTCTTCTTTATCTCATATGGAGACTCAAACAATCTTGTCTTGGCAACTTGACCAAGAGAACCCCACAAAGTTGCCTGTCAAAAACTGTTTCAAAGGAGCAAATACTTACTCCGACTAAATATAAACAAAACAGGAAACAAACAGTAAATTCATCAACCCAGTCAACACAATCATCTACCCAGTCTACTCAATCGTCACTTCCAAGGAAAAAAGAATCATCTATTCCTATGGGAACTAACTGTGCGCCGCTTTTAGCTGACCTTCTCCTTTACTCGTACGAGGCCAAGTTTTTACAAGGGCTTATTCAAAGAAAACAAAAATATTTAGCCCAGTCCTTTAATTTCAGCTTCCGCTACATAGACGATGTACTCTCTCTTAATAATCCTAAATTTAAGGAGTATTTACATCAGATCTATCCCAATGAGCTTGAAATTAAAGAAACAACTGACACACCTACTTCAGCTTCGTACCTAGATCTGTTACTGTATATTGACGAAGATGGACGTTTGAAGTCTAAGCTGTGATAAGCGTGATGATTTTAATTTCCCAATTGTGAACTTTCCCTTTCTTAGCAGCAATATACCTACCTCTCCAGCCTATGGAGTGTATATTTCACAGTTGATTCGTTACTGTCGAGCTTGTAGTTTGTACAGTGATTTTTTGAACAGAGCAAAAACACTGTCCCAAAAGCTGCTTAGTCAGGGATTTGTTCAACCTATGTTAATTTCATCCCTCAAGAAATTCTATGGCCGTCACTATAACATCATCGAAAGATATGACGTGTCAGTATCCCAAATGAAAGTGGACATTTTCAGCTAGATTCACGTTTTCCCGGATTTGACTACCGACTTTGACATTTTCCTGGATTGACCCACTCACAGTGTGACGGGTGCTGATAACAGAGCAGGACATGCTTACCCTTCCGGAGCACCTGATGTCACTCTCAGTTTCACTGGAGTTCACACTGTGAGTGCTTTGTTTTGAATGTTGTGATTTCTGTTTCTGTGCCTTTTGTCTGTCTAGCGTCGTTGTTTTGTGTCTGGCGTCGTTCGTTTTGGCCATGCCTTTGGACTTCGATTTTTGTAGATTTCACCCCTTTGTTCCTTCGGTATTCTACTGCCGTTGTTTCTATTACTTCAAAGCCTACCAAAGCAAAACCTGATTCAAAGTTAACTCGTTCAAGTGTAAATAAATCTGCAGATCGCTCATCGTCTGCAGATAAAACTAAATCCAAATGTGCCGATAGCCAAAGACAGAGCAGGCGTGATAGTTCTAATTTGTCTGTTAGCACGTCGTAATAGATATGAAAGCCTGTCTTCACACGAAGACACTGGCACATCTAAAACATCCGGTTCACGCCAAAAACCGTGGTGGGACGTAAGCATTTGGGGACCATTAGATTCCCACATGGATACATCCGAACCGGATAACAATATCGAAAGTGAACGACCACACAGTAGGTCTTCGTCTGTAAGTGGTCCATCGTCTCGTCATCCCTCGGTTTCCCGAAAGGGAAATATCTCACCAATACGACTAAAATGAACAATATAATTCAATGGAATTGCCGAGGTTTTAAGATAAATTTTATTGAAATTACTTTATTAATTCAAGCTTTTAATCCTGCGGCATTTTGTCTTCAGGAAACGCACCTGAAGAAAAGTGGTACGTTAAATGTAAAGAACTACTCCCTTTACAGCACTTATGTACCTGAGAATGAATGAGCTGCTGGCGGCTCAACCATTCTCGTCAACAACAATATTGTCCACAGTACTGTTGATCTAAATACCGATCTTCAGGCTGTTGCAGTGAGAAATTCTTCAGAGAAAACGATCACATTATGTTCTGTATATTTACCGCCTAATTACAACCCCAGTCTGGGTCAACTTAAAAACTTGACCGACCAACTGCCCGCCCCATATATAATAATGGGTGATTTCAATGCTCACAATCCATTATGGGGCAGTTCTGCTTTGAATGACAGAGGTAAAAAGATTGAAGACATAATGTCGCAGGAAGGTTTATGCATCTTTAATGACGGTTCAAATACTTATTTACATCTAGGAAATGGGGCTTGCTCAGCTATAGACCTAACTATATCTGACCCATCTCTTTTGTTGGACTTCTCCTGGAAAGTACACGACGACTTATGTAGTAGTGATCACTTTCCGATCATTCTTCAACATCTTTATTCTACTACCGGAGAAAAGCCACAGCGCTTTAAATTTGATAAAGCTGATTGGTCACTCTATGAAAATTTATGTAGAGAACAATTGAAATCTGAATTGTTTGAAGATGTTCTTGATCCCTTAAGTCTTTTCAGTGAAAAAATACTTTCCATTGCAGATAAATCTATACCGAAAACTTCGGCAAACCCAAAACGTCCTGGGAAACCCTGGTATGACGATGACTGTGATGATGCTCTGATAAATCGTAAAAAGGCAGAGCAACTTTTTAATAAACATCCAACGACGGACAATCGTGACAATTTTTCGCGTTTTTCGTGCAAAAGCTAGAAGAACCTTTAAACAAAGAAGACGCACTTCTTGGCGCAACTTCGTCTCTAAATTAAATTGCCACACCCCTATGAACAAAGTATGGAATATGGTACAAAAAATCAAAGGTAAAAATAGGAAAGCTAATGTCCATCACATCAAAAACTGACAAGATATTTTAACATCTGAAAAAGATATTGCAAATAAAATTGGAGAAACTTTTGAGAAACATTCTTCTTCTTAAAATCTAGGACCCACATTCCAGAGAATTAAAGAACAAAAGGAACGAAACAAACTTAACTTTAAATCTAAAAATACAGAGGAATACAACATATTGTTTTCGATGGATGAATTGAAACAATCCTTGGATAAGGCACATGACACGGCATATGGCCCTGACGATATCCATTATCAACTCATCAAGCATCTTCCTTTAACAACTCTGGAAATTCTTTTAAACCTTTTTAATAATATTTGGGAAACCGGGAAACTACCACCTATGTGGAAACAAGCAACTATAGTACCTATTCCAAAACCGGGTAAAGATCATTCCGAACCATCTAATTACAGACCACTAGCATTAACTAGCTGAGTCTGTAAGACAATGGAACTGATGATAAACAACCGTCTTGTTTGGTATCTCGAATCGAACAATCTTCTGTCGAACATCCAAAATGGATTTCGACAAGGTCGTACAACAATAGACCATTTAGTTCGATTCGAAACATTTATACGAAATGCATTTTTAAATAAAGAACATGCAGTGTCCATCTTTTTCGATATTGAAAAAGCATATGACACAACATGGAAATATGGCATTTTAAAAGATCTTTTCGATATGGGGTTGAGAGGAAGTTTACCAAATTTTATTGAGAATTTTCTCAAGGATCGTGAATTCAATGTTAGAGTCAACTCTACATTTTCTGACTCGTCTGAACAAGAGATGGGTGTTCCGCAAGGAAGCATCCTCTCTGTCACACTATTTAGTATTAAAATAAATAGTTTGGCCCAGGTTTTAAAAGATAACATAGATGGATCTCTTTATGTAGATGATTTTCTGATTTGCTATCGTGGCAAAAACATGAATAACTTAGAACGCCAATTGCAATTATGTCTAAATAGAATCGAAAAATGGGCAGTTGAAAATGGTTTTAAATTTTCAAGTTCGAAAACAGTCGGGATGCATTTCTGTTGTAAGTGGAAAATGCACCCAGACCCAGAGCTTAAACTACACAATAACCCTATAACTATTGTAAAAGAGGCCAAGTTCCTTGGTTTAATTTTTGATAGTAAACTTTCATTTCTTCCTCCGCCGTGCGCGGTCCCGGCTTATGAATAGGCCCGCAGCATCCTCTGAGCTTGGAGTATGAGTCTTCCTAACAGAGGACCCCGAGGGAACCCCGGGATATAGAAATAGGAGCTAGTATCTCCGGCTTGCGGGGTGTGACCCCTCCTAAACGGAGGCTGACCCCGAGGGTCCCGGGATATAGAAATAGGACCCATTCCGTGGTTGTGCGGGATTAATAAATACACAACCCATCTTTCGGATGGGATGTAAACTCAGGTCCACGTGTTGGAAGAAATGCCACGCTTCCTGCAAGTTAAAGAACCCTTGTAGCAAGCTCCTTTTGGGGTGGTCCGTAGGTGATCGGCTACCAGGCTAAATTCCCCGCCCCTGACGATTTCACCCTACTTTTCCAGTGGCAGTCAGAATTTCCCGTCCCATGGCCCTTTCCATACCCCAAAGTGATTATTTATTAACAAACTTGTTCTCGTCTTGATATAGCTGAAATATTGCTGAGTAGACGTTAAACAATATTCAATCAATCATTTCTTCCCCATATCAAAATGTTAAAAAACAAATGCCTAAAGGCATTAGATATTTTAAAAGTTGTGTCGAGTAC
>MJUU01004049.1:98218-184513 GCA_002080025.1 Modiolus philippinarum
AAATTTATATCGATCGTTGATTCGGTCAAAACTAGATTATGGATGTTTTATTTACGGTTCCGCCCGTAAATCATACATTAAATTACTAGATACCGTTCACCACCAAGGTTTGCGTCTTTCATTGGGTGCATTCAGAACTTCTCCTGTGGAGAGTCTCTATGTTGCAGCTAGTGAACCATCCTTGGAAGAAAGACGTATTAAAGTTGGTTTACAATATGCAACAAAGCTTAAAGCGTATCCTTCCAATCCTTCTCACAATTGTGTTTTCAAACCTCTTCACAAAGCTGACTATGAAAAACGCCCAAACGTTATACAACCTTTTGGTCTTCGTATCAAACGACACCTTGAATCTGCTAATATAAATTCAGATGAAATAGCTCCTATAGAAACTCCCAAAAAACCTCCATGTTTGAACCCAAAACCAAAATTTAATTTTGAACAACGCAAACACAAAAAGGTTGATACCAATCCTCTGGTTATCCAGCAGGACTTTGCAAGAATTAAATCTGAACATCCGTTTTTGGAGATCGTGCAGCAACTCTCCGATTACCATCCTCTAGTTCCATATTTACTGCTGAAGCTAACGCTATTTACTCAGCACTAAAATTTGTAGCTTTATCGCAATCAAATAAATTCATGATTTGTTCCGATTCACTTTCTTGCCTATTGGCAATTGAAAGTCGAAAAACAAAACACCCAATTATTTTGAAAATAGCCGAATTCTAAAAATCACTTGTAGCATTAGGCAAAGAAGTCATTTATGTTTGGATCCCTAGTCATGTGGGGATCTATGGAAACACAGTTGCTGATCAGGAAGCCACGGATGCACTAGATGACGAGATGACGGATTGCCCAGTACCCTACACTGACATGAAGTCTTTGATCGTAAAATACATTTTAAAGTTGTGGCAGGCCAAATGGGATCTGCAAATAAATAATAAACTGCATGGAATACAGTCAGACATCGGTAAACAGGTCTGTTCCTGTGGTAGAAACCGTAGGGAACAATTAGTGTTGACCCGATGTCGAATTGGACACACTAGAACAACATATAGTTTTATTCTCAACAGTAATGATCGACCTGAATGTATTCCATGCAATTGTCCTTATACAATTCAACATGTTTTAATTGAATGTATAGATGTTGCCGATGTCAGGCGTGATTTTTATTCTGCTGATTGTCTTAAAGACCTATTTACAAATGTCGCTGGCGATAAAATCGTTCAATTTTTAAAAGCAATCAATTTATTTAGTTCAATTTTTAAAAGCAATCAATTTATTAAGATTTAAATGGATCAATTTTAAACAAGTTCATGAAGTTTCTAATTTCTAATATTGTTACTGTTCAACCATAATTTCTTCTATTATGTTTTTTAATTTTTTACACAATTCTTTTTTACTTGTATAAAGCTATATGGTTTTATATTGATATTTTATTTATTTATTAAATTGTTCAATATACTCAACAGTTCTCGCCACAATATAGCTGAAATATTGCTGAAGTTGGCGTAAAACATCAATCAATCAATCAACTAATAATCACAATTAAATGAAATGCTCTTCATCCTCAATTTCCTCAGAAAAACAATGTAGCATGTCTATCATGTCTGGGATACCCTGTTATCTTCCCAACTCTTCCCTCAGACCTGTGAACTGATATCCTGAATTGAGTAAGCATTCTCCTCTGCTCAAAATCTCAAATTATGTTCAGATAATTTTCGAAACCAAAATCAATATAGAAAAGATAACAGGAAACACTTACAGTGGCCGAAAATTACAATCACATGCCACAATCTGCTAGGGAATTGCACAAGAAAACAATAAAAGACGAAAGACAAACATAGACAACGATAGGAAATCGGGACAGCCGGACTTGGTACCGGCACTAGCAATAGCTAGCGGTAGGGTTAAACCGTTTTATGGGTACCCAAATCTCGCCTTCCTCTATCCCGTTTCCCTACAGTGTAACAAGTGTGGTTCGTATTGCAAGGCAATACAGAAGTCCCCTACCGGTGGAATAATTCAGTATACCAGCAAAAAAAGTTAAAGAAGAAAAGTTTTCCGAGCCCAAGGCCTATGACTTCGTCAAAAATCAATGGACCCAACCCATATTCAAACTTGATCTGTAACCCATAGTAGTTGATTAACAATGCAAATATCAGCTAAATATCTGAAATGGTCCGGAAAACCTATATTTTACCAAAATTTTCAAAGTCCAAGGCCCATAACTCCGTCCAAAATCAATGGACCGGAACCAAACTCGAACTTGATCTGTAACTCATGGTGGTAGACTTACATACCAAATATTAGATAAATATCTCTAATAGTATGGGAAAAAGTCCGGAAAACTTGAGTGTGACGGACTGACGGACTGACTGACTGACTGACGAAGTGCAAACCTTAAGTCCCCTTCGGCGAAGCCGGTATGGGACTAATAAACATACACATAAAACCCAATACAGGCAGGCCACTAACTCCAAGACCACAGTCTTGAGAAAAGAAAGAATATGACAAAACGTAATTTAGAAAGATGGGTCAAGGAGTGCTCCCCGCTAAATTGCCGACTAGTTCAAGGAGCCTAGTCTGCGGTAACAGACTGTCTCATTACGGAAGAGAGATAAAGATAAGATAAAACTATGTTATGTTTATTTGCCCATTTTACAGTTTACTTGAAGACATAACGGGATGTAGTGCTCAAGATACCATGTCTATCAAATACATGTCGAAGTTTATAAGGATTGTAGCTGAACCATACAAGGAAGATTTTTTTTTCTTCATAAAATTCTTTAGAGTTTTTAAAAGCATTGTTTAATGATGGAAATAAGTCTTGTAGATTTCCAAAACGATACAAAAAGTGGATTGTGCTTTTACAATATTAAAATATATAGGTAATCTGCTAAGCTCTGAAAGAACAGCAAAATTAGTACTTTTCCACTGTCGAGAACATATTTGCAAAATTTAATGTGAGCTTGTTCAGACATCAATCCTTTTTATATGTTACAGGGAATTTGTGTAATTGGGGATTAGGGACCGACCATTTAACTTGAAAGGGGGGAGGCTATGGTTTTTTTTCTAAAAAAAATATTTTGGACCTGATTTGATGTGAAAAAAATATTTTGGCTGCCAAAATGATGAAAAAAAATTTTCTGAAGGAGGCTTTCTGCCCAAAAAAATAATGTTAATTTTGGAAAAAAATATTTTGTTGTTACACGTGAAAAAAAAACAAATTTTTCTCGCGAAGCGCAAAAAAAATTTTCTGTCCAGAAAAAAAAAAACCATAGCCCCCCCCCCCCTTTTTCAGGTTAAATGGTCGGTCCCTTACGTTTAATCTCCGACAAAACCAGGGATTTCACGTAATCCCTGGCCATTTCTGGGAATACAAGAAATCCCTAAAAATCCGACGGATTTCATGTCATCCTTGATTTTTTTTTCAACATTTTTACACGTTTTTCCTGACAGTAAGTAATCAATGTTGTTATGCATTTAGTCAAATTGAGGATCATCTTCAGTTGACAATTGGCATATTCAACACAAATAAAGAATATTCGAATGATTTATTAAGATTTTCAACCCAAATACATGTCTAAGACCTAACAAAATATATTAGCAATTAGCAATAGTTTTTTTTAAATAAGAACAGTCACATTTATAAACAGTATTAATATTTTATGATATTCTTTGTTTGCTGTGATTCATTCTTTTGACGTCACATGACGTTCTGTAAATATGGTATTTCCATAAATAGTACATAACGTTCCATATTTGGAAACGTCAGGTTTACAACATATTTGAAATGCTAACACCTCGGACTATTGCGGTCAAGATGTGTTCCAACTGACATACTATCCTCCGAGAAAAATTACACCCAAGTGGGCTACAGAGTTTTTGTAGTACTGAAAATTTCCTTTATTTTACTTTTATTTGAAATCTGAAAATTATCCATTTTTCATATCATTTTTAATCTGAAAATTGGATATTTTTTTTTCTTGTGAAATCGAAATCCTGAACAAATTAACTCAATAAACTTCATATCTTGAATTCAATAAAACTATATGAGAATGAAATGTTTATGCCTACATTTTTATTAATCTACACCAAACAAAAGTCTTACCGTTGTGTCTTACCGTTGTATGAGATAGTCAATTTTTTAAAAAAACAGTAAATTAAGGGCTAGTATTTATTCAAGATTTATATTGAAAAGTAGTTTGACAAAGGAAAATTATACATTTTAATTTTTGGTTAATTTCGTATAAACTACTTCGAGATTTTTTAAGGTAGACAGATGGAAAATCCATATAATTACTGAACAATATTTCATTCGGTAATACATGGACACTTTATTCTTAATAAACAAACCATTTGGATTGTTATTTAAATGTAGTTTTGGCAGTCATGTAAATATTCATAGAAAAATCAAGGATAACATGTAATCACTCGTAAAATTTAGGGATTACAGTATTCCTTATGCGATTTAGTGATTACACGTATTCTCTAATGTTTTAGGAATAACACGTAATGTCTGATTACACAGATTACCTGTAACATATATTTCATTGACAGTTAAATCTGTATTTTTAAGGATATGTATCGAGAATGGATCAAAATATCACCATATTTCATTCTGTTTTAATATTTCATCTGAAATAGTATCTAATCCTGATGCCTTGTCATTTTATAACTAGCTAATAGGGTCTATAAGTCTCGTCATGTCACACCGAGATTTCACGATAAAATTGAAATTTCCCGCCAAAACATGACTTTTTGAATTTTAACGTTCAATTTTTTGTTTGGTACGTCATATATTGTTTTGACAAATGCAACTTCCGGGTACAAAAATTGTACCCGGAAGTTTCAAAATTGAACGAGACTTACAGACCTTATTGCAATTTAGTTTCTTATTCTGTTATTTGAATGTCTTATTCATTAAAGCACCTTATTTATTCAGAAACACTAAGCTTTGTGTCTCGGTCACAAATATCATAGAATTATCATTTTGGCTCCCAGTTATTGAAAAGAAAATTATGAAGGCGATTATTTGTAAGATTGAACTTGTTTCTGAAAAAAATAACAGCGACGAAACAGTTGATAGCTCTGAAAATGCAGATAGAGTCTCGAGCAAATAAAAAAGTTAATAAGCAACTTTGGACGCTATCTGTGAACCATAGTAGAGAAAAATTACGCTATGCATGATCACAACCGTTCCAATTTATTCCAAACAATATGATAAAGAACTAAAATTTCAATTGTTCATAGAACAATTGCAAGTTCTTTCACTAGTTACCACATTTATTGTTTGGTTTGAGTGTGATTTTATGTTCATTCTGGTAAAAAAAATGTGACGTAAACAAAAGATCTTTACTTTTTGAGTCAGTCATTTTATTGTTGCTAACGGTTTTCTCAAAAAAAAAGCTTGTTGCTTGGAACATGAAAGTCATTGGTAAAAGTTATTTATTTCCTCTTAATAACATTACAAAACTTTTTTTCATATTGATGGTACAAGAGACCTTGACCTTTGCCCTGAGCCCATTGGTAAATTGTAATAAACATTTTTCTTAACTAATGTTTCTCTCTGCATCTTGAATGATTTTGAGATATAGATAGAAACACTTAAAAGTTGACCTCAAAAACTTGTTTTGGGACAAAAAGGTACAGAACCAATTATCCAAGTATTTTGGACCCATATTGCTACATGACTCATATTTTCTTCGATACATTAGATCAGCTATCTTTCTTTGTTTTAAGACTTTACCTTAAAAAGACTGTGACCTTTACTTTGGTGACCTTTGACCTTGGGCTCACATGGAAGGCCTCCTCGTACTGATTGCCGCCGTGCGCGGTCCCGGCTTATGAATAGGCCCGCAACATCCTCTGAGCTTGGAGTATGAGTCTTCCTAACAGAGGACCCCGAGGGAACCCCGGGATATGGAAATAGGAGCTAGTATCTCCAGCTTGCGGGGTGTGACCCCTCCTAAACGGAGGCTGACCCCGAGGGTCCCGGGATATACAGATAGGGCCCATTCCGTGGTTGTGCGGGATTAATAAATACACAACCCATCTTTCGGATGGGATGTAAACTCAGGTCCACGTGTTGGAAGAAATGCCACGCTTCCTGCACGTTAAAGAACCCTTGTAGCAAGCTCTTTTTGGGGTGGACCGTAGGTGATCGGCTACAAGGCTAAATTCCCTGCCCTTTACGATTTCACCCTACTTTTCCAGTGGCAGTCATAATTTTCCGTCCCATGGCCCTTTCCATACCCCAAAGTGATTATTCATTAACAAACTTGTTCTCGTCTTGATATAGCTGAAATATTGCTGAGTAGACGTTAAACAATATTCAATCAATCAATCGTACTGATTGCTTCTATATACCCATTTACTATACTATCTGAAATATTTTAAAAGTTTAAAAGTTATAAGTCAAGAACCATGAACTTTCCGAAAAAACGCGAAGGACAATAACTCAAAGAAGGAGTCATGGGAATGTTCGAAAATTGCGTCTTGCATCAATGGACATTTTCCCCATTGCATGTTAACAGCCATCTATATTGGTTCACTAGATAAAGTGATAACAAGTTATAAGGTCATAATATTTGCGCTAAAAAAATCCTACAATAGAGTAGTTGACTGTAATCTTATTTAGTAATACCAGTTCTTGTCGCAATTAAAAACGCTTAGTTTTAATGCAAGTATTATGCTTAAACAATGCTTGCAACAACAGTGGTAAGCAAAAATAAATTGGAATATTTTTATAGATTTTTTTCAAGATTAAAAAATTTTGAAAATTCACAATTCAATATAAAGATAAAAATTAAGTGCCCCGTAAGTTTTCCGAATTACAGATCCACGAACCCTAAAATATAAATTAGATATATCTTCCAATACTGGACCGTTAACACCATTGTTCTAATTATAAATCAATGATGACGAATACAAGGCTAAATTCCCTGCCCCTTTCGATTTCACCCTACTTTTCCAGTGGCAGTCAGAATTTCCCGTCCAATGACCCTTCCATACCCCAAAAGTGTTAATTTATTAACAAACTTGTTCTCGTCTGGATATAGCTGAAATATTGCTCAATAGACGTTAAACAATATTCAATCAATCAATCAAAACTCTTTTTCTCATTTTGCAGTGATCTTTGAAATAATGATTTATTATATGCTTTATACACAGGAAGAATTTGGGAAGACATTACTTGACATGGGTTTTATTTTGAAGAGCCGCATTCTGAACTTTATTTTTAAAGAAGAATAATTATAATACATCTTAACTGCTGAAAATTGTTCGCTTCATCTTAAAGGTGATGACATTGAATACAAAAGGATGACACTTGTTTTGGGGTTGTATTTTCATCCCAGTTCATGATCCATTAGTGCACCCGCCGTGCGCGGTCCCGGCTTATGAATAGGCCCGCAGCATCCTCTGAGCTTGGAGTATGAGTCTTCCTAACAGAGGACCCCGAGGGAACCCCGGGATATAGAAATAGGACCTAGTATCTCCGGCTTGCGGGGTGTGACCCCTCCTAAACGGAGGCTGACCCCGAGGGTCCCGGGATATAGAAATAGGACCCATTCCGTGGTTGTGCGGGATTGATAAATACACAACCCATCTTTCGGATGGGATGTAAACTCAGGTCCACGTGTTGGAAGAAACGCCACGCTTCCTGCACGTTAAAGAACCCTTGTAGCAAGCTCTTTTGGGGTGGTCCGTAGGTGATCGGCTACAAGGCTAAATTCCCCGCCCTTGACGATTTCACCCTACTTTTCCAGTGGCAGTCAGAATTTTCCGTCTCATTGCCCTTTCCATACCCCAAAGTGATTATTTATTAACAAACTTGTTCTCGTCTTGATATAGCTGAAATATTGCTGAGTAGACGTTAAACAATATTCAATCAATCAATCAATCCATTAGTGCACAAAAATGACTGGTAACGTGTGTGAAGAAAATTTATGAACAAAATATTCTCTTATGATGCACGCTTATTTATTCCTTGCACGAATAGTTATTTGTGGTACATAGCGAGACTTTGAAGCTGGAGTTAGAAATGAAATTGTTGAATCGCTAATACAGGAATTTCATTGGTCGAGCGCCAAGTAATAACACATCACGCGTGATGTGCTATTATTTTTTCGACGTTTTTATTGGACCACTGTGAAATCTCGTTGGCCGTGATTAACGTTACCTAGCAACGGTGTTGTTTTTTTAAACAAAAACAGCAGTTCGGCACCAAATATTATGAAAATCATAAGAGAAATAGTTTTAACAACTCGAAAGAATTGTATATCGCTGGATATCAGCTCTCGTTATGTAATTTCAAATATAATAAACTCGCCAAAGGCTCGTTTATTATATTTTGAAATTACATAACTCTAGTCAAGGACGTATATTTATCTAAATATACGTCCTTGCTCTAGTTGATATCCATCGATATACATTTCTTTCTCGTTATTAAAACTATAATTAATAATCGATACATGTTATGTTTTCTACACATTCATAGGAAAAAAAGAATTCAGATAACCCAAGAATAATGCTTCATTTACAATGATATTAAGCATTATTCCCGGGTTATCTGAATTCCTTTTTTACCTATGGATATGTAGAATATCGAATTGTAATTATCAGTGGAATCGATTGGTGAAATTATTAAGTAACATTATAATATAAGTTAAGAAAGCATTTTTAAAATTGCTCTTATGATAATAAATACAATCAATCGTGTTAATGTAAAGTAAGTGAGAACCGAACCGTCAATCCAAAACGAATAAATCCAAGGACAATGGCAACTTCAGAGACAACAAGGAAACAGAGACACACCATGAGTACGGCACAGAAAAGTAAAATGAAGACACACAAACACACAAAGACGAACGACACGGACCCAACAAAATACCATGGGAGAGATCAGGTGCACCGGTAGAGTAAGCATTTCCTGTCTCTTATAAGACACTCGTCGTGTTGAACATGTCAAATCCGGTAGAGGAAACAACAATTAAGCTTTAATGGGAAAGATCTGTTGTCATCTGGGAAACAGATATCCCAAAGCGGTCTACGAGATCGTGATGTCGCCCGTAAAACTTCTGGAGGGATGACTTCAAGTTTTTTGGTAACATACCCTTGGATAAGTAGCCTATTTGTGAGCAACCGGGCTCTATCAAATAAGTCACTGTATCAAACACAGGCTCTTGAATAGCGAATGAGCTGGGAGATGTAAACTCCGCACGCCGGCGCTGTTTGAATGTTGCTACAAAGAAAAGAGAAGTTGACAATTGGAAAAGTGAAGTCATCGCGTTTGTGGTAAAGCTTTTTTTGAAGTCTACATCCATTGTCAATTTCAAGATGAAGGTCAAGGAATGAAGCTGATGTGGAAGTGTCAGTAGCATCCTTAATTTCGAGAAATGAAGAAAATCACCAAAGCGAGGCTTGTTTAGTGACAAAATATCATTCATATAACGGAAGCTAAAACTGAAGAATTGGGCCAGTTTTTTCTTTATTTTGAAGAAGCCCTTCGATGAATTCAGCCTCATAAGAGTGGCGAAACAGATCGGCTTTGAGAGTTGCACAATTTGTGCCCATAGGAATTCTGTTGAAAAACAAGTGCTCCATACTGGGCAAATACTTGTATATTGTCGATCAGAAATTCTAAAATTTTAATCACTTTTTCCTCTGTATATTTTTTCTCCAATTCGGAGTAATTTTTCACAAAGTAGGTCTGTTCTCTACCTACAACAATGCACCTATATCTTCGTTCACCGTTCTTACGTGAGAAACATCTATGAATTAAACCTTTCAGCCGAGATTTTACTTGTTCATGAGGAATGGTAGTGTAAAGTGTGTAGAAGTCGAAAGTTTTAATGCTGTTACAGTGTGATAATGATATAGAGTTTAAGATGTCAAGAAATAGTTTTTCAAAATGACATTTCATTTACACCGCTTCTTGAAAATCAAGTATCACAGCATTTTTGAAGGCCATCTTTAACAGCTGTCAAGATTAAGGTTAGCAATTTAGATATAAGTTTTGTAGAACATTCGGCAGATCCAGAGAAGTATCGTTCTTTGTATGGGCATTTATGTAATTTTGGTACTCAGTGAAAATAGGGGAGATCTGTGTCTTTGTCCTTGGTGGAAATTCGGAAGGAAAGCAAAACAGATTTATGGTTCTGTAATATCTCCTTCTTTGACAAAGAAGTAGTTGCGTAAGTCGGATTACCAGTTGAATTATCAATGCCTAGTTCTTTCTTTCAACAATTTATGTAATGATTTTTGCAAATAAAAATGATTATTTGGGGCCCTATCGGCAGAAATCTATTCCTTTACAGCAAGTGTGATCATACATAAAAAAAATTGTAAAGTGCACAAACATTGGTAGTTTATCCTGCAATTATAAGTTTTGTCACTAGATCAAGTAATGTGTATATATTCTTCCGGTTCTCAACGCTGACTTGCAGATCATTGCACGGGAAACTGCGATGCATTGTTCAGCATATTACGACGTCATGATGAATTCCAGCCAGCGGATCAGAATTTCATCATGACGTCGTAATATGCTAAACAATGCATCGCAGTTTCCCGTGCAAAATGAATAGATGAAAAATAGATTTAAGTAAAATAAAATGAAAAAAAAACAACCATATTTATAATTGGAGGATACAAACAAGACAGAAAAGAGGACAAATCCAGTGTGGAAAATCTAAAACATGGAATTCAGGTGTGCCAAAGGTGGAACAAATATACAAGAATGTCTCAAAACAAGAAAACTAGCAGTGTGGACCTTTCAAAAAACGGGAGGTATCATCATAATTTGTTCTGAAAGGTAACGTTGTACGCGTTGCACCCGTCACAATTATCATGGAAGCTTCATTTCTTATCTCTGTTTTTAAAAAATGAAAGTATCTGTAAGTTTTCTCTTCATTTTGAAAAAAAAATTAAAGCCACGATACAAAACTTCACACACAGTCTCAAGCCAATTAATGAGTATATACAAATAAGATATTTCAGACGTTTTCTTACGGAAAAATCTTACCCATAGAAGAGAATCAATACTACAAACATGACCAAAACGTTCAAACTCTTTCAAAAAGAATACTTCAGGCGATACAAAATCGAACTCGGTATAGTAATGTTGTTTGTAAGTTTACCTATGGCAAAAAAAAAAAAGATAAAAAATGGACGCTATAATCTGAAGTTGAAAATTCACAATTAAAATTAAATTAAAATTGACTGTCCCAAAATGATTTCATTATATATAGTTTTATACTTCACAATTTACTTACCGTTTCGCTGAGACACGAAAACAGATATTGATATTTTTATCAATATTGCAATCTTAATCAATGGTTTTATCTTTTTTCTTTTGTTAATTAATCGCATTATTATTACGAAAAACATACATAAAGGCCAGTAATAGGCAAATAATGGGTATTTGTTACCATTGCTCTACTTATAAATTTAAACCCGTCTTATGTGACCTTCAAAGGGATCCTCAAAATAAGGTCATATAAGACGGGAGGCTCAGTTTAAAAAAACACAATATCGGGATAATAAAATTAGAGTCATATAAGACAGGTTTTTACTTGAAAGGGGTGGTCGCTAAGTAATTCAATTATGACGAAAAGACAATGAAAAAAATTGTTTATTCCAAACGTAAACATACAAGCAGACTATTTGACCAAATGGAATACTATGATAGACTAATATGATAGAATCTCATATCAAAGTATGTAAGTTATAGGCCCTAATTAATTTCTTAGTGCTGTTTTACCAAAAGTAGGGATAAAAAAATATTTTAACCGATATGAGACTTTGCGTGCTTGAAGTACACTACAGTCCCATTATAATACTAAATTGTAAGTATAATCATCCACCGGTTTTTGCTTCACTAGCCTTAAATTTAATTTTAATATATGACACTTCAATCAGGAATATTGACGTTTTAAGTTAAGACACTTTGTGACTTCCTGTTCAAGAAAAGCAAATTCTAAACGTTCAAAGGCATAATTCAGACACCCTTCAACGCAAAAATACTGATAAACATGAATATTTTGCTCTAGAAAGTACACAATTAAAATTTATGGAATAGCACACGTTTTTATGATAGAGAAGAAACCACGAGGCAAGGAGCGTAATTGGGATCTGTAGCCTTTAGTATATCTATATACTCCCAATCTGTAGAAGTCCACGTACGAAAAGGGGGGACTTTTGAGATAGGAACTCTCGTGTAATTGAAGGCGGAAACGATCTCCTCAAATACTATTGAAGCTGAGTGATTGGATTCTTGATCTATTGAAATAAATATATACCACATAAAAACAAAATATTTATGAAATTTATGAAATTGAAGTATACACTTATACCGGTAATTGTTCCTACCTGACAAGTCCTTAACTAAATTTTAAAGCAATTAAATTAATGCGCTATAACAGATTGAATATAAACCATCCTTAGCTCAACAGTGTTCATTTATTAATAATTACATTTCATGCATATTCATTTGAATTCAGTCAATTTGATAGGTGAATACCGATCACGTGGCATATCAATGTGAAGTTTCAATTCCCATGAAACACATATGACCACATGTTCACGTGTCGGATTAATTTGTAAAAATAGAATCCCAATGTATATGATGTGCTTTCCTGTAAATAAATTCTCTTTTTTATATTTCGGTTAAAATGTAATTATAAAAATTGAATGCATTATTTTGAAGTTTCATAGGGACTATGAAAGTGTTGACCGGGCGCACATTCTCAACATGAAGCGCTAACGCGCTTCATTAAAAATGTGCTTCGGTCAACACTTTCATATCCCAATGAAACTTAATGCATTCAATTCTTAAGTAATTCCCTCTCAATGTATTGATGTATTGATTTTTTCGTATAGTATCAGAAATGCATTCCAGTTTGAACACGACTCAGAAGTCCCGTATTTACTGTAATCTTATTTGTAAATACCATTTCTTACCACAATAGATATAAGAAATTAGCTTATAATAAATGATAAGCAAGGCAAAAATTTGAAAATTCACAATTCAAGAAAAAAATAATAAATTGTTTAAATATGTTTATTTAATTGCAATACGGTTTTAGCGATACAAAACACATATATAACAACAAACATATAACAAAATTAGCATAAAATGATATTGATACAAGACATCATTGGTCTCTCTTTCTCAGTTCTAATAAGATTGTATGATTCACCTATAACTACAGATTCCCTGTACCACGAAAATAGATATTTTCAAGTTTGTGATTTATATTTAAATATGACTTCAATTAAGCCAATAATCTATTTATAACTATACTATGACATTTAAAATTCAATAAACAAACAAAATGGTCGCCATTTTGTTTCTTCCTAACACGAAGGTTGAAAGGTAAATAGGTAAATAAACGTTTTCACCCTGTGAAATGCCATATGTACATGAATAGATAAGAATTGTTAATTTTCATCAACTACAAATGAACTAAAGAAAATCTCAATATTCATTGCTGAAATTTGAATAACTTTTTGGAAACTTATTTGATTTGTACTCTTCAAGACCTTTTGTCTAATCATGAATGCACTGAACAGAAATACGTTTTTCTTTGTCCGCCTTACAAAAATGGCCATTGGAATAAATATTATAACCACTGATATATTATTTTTATTCTATAAAAATAATATTACAGGCCATTTTTTATCAAAAGGAACAAATTAAATAATATTTGTTCCGGTGGATGAAATGTTCTGTAGTCATTGTCCTTTGAAATTTATATTATGACAGAACGTATATTCAGTCACATTCGAATTGACTTCACAAGAGGATGGGGTGACACGGGAACCTGTTCTCTGGACCCTTTTCCAATTTCCCACATTTTTTACCCCTGCTCCCAATGCCCTCAATTTTTTCCTTGTTTTCAAACTTCCCATTCGCTGTTATTACCACTTCCGTATTTCTTTAAAATATTTTTTCCCATTTCCAAACATTTTTTACTCCATTCTCCCATTTCCAACTATGAAACCCCATGGGAGGTTTTGTCTGGATAGATAGTCTTGAAGGACTGCAAAGACAAAGGTTTCAAGCATGCTTTAGAGCTCTATAACTCTAGCAGCAATCCAAATCAAAACAGGATTCTAAATCACCAAATTATTTCTAATACATTTATTAAGAATTAAACAGTTCACATTCCTAATCTTGGCCCACTTTATGTGTATTGAAAATAGTATAATAATTTTGTATATGCAGACTGTCCTTAATGTTTTCACACAATTTGAACTCTTTTGAATGTATAAAGCAATGCTAAAAATAAATGTCAGTTTTCTCCAAGAATCATACTTGACAACTTACTGATGTGCAGAATAGAATATCAATATCGATAAAAGTACAAGTACCAAAATGACTACTTCCTGTTTGGTAAAAAGTTAGAAAATAAAGTACACTGGCGACTTAAAACAATATTTAAGTTACCCTAAGTATTCATAATGATTTAAATGCATTTACTGCTATGCAGAATCAGTCGTTTCAGTGTCTAATTTTCTTTTCAAGTACATAACAAAACACCGAAGTTACCGTGAATTTAGATTCTGCATATGCGCATTTCGACAACTTATGTCTCTTCAGTGCAGATAAAATCAAAGAATTTGGAAATCCATAAACCGAAATATGACAAAACGGAGAGAGAATAACTTACCAATAGGATATAAAGAGTGAAAAAAGAAATCAGCTTAGGACAGGGCTATGCAAGAGGAAGATACTCCTTAGGTTTATTAAAATTTTCTAACATTTAGATATTGCATGTTTTCAAATAAAATCGGTTTTCGGGCCAGCACCGAAGTACTGGCTACTGGGTTGGTGAATACCCTGGGGTGATTAACAGTCCAACAACAGTGGCATCGGCGCAGTGGTAATAAATAACAAAATACCAAAGTTACCGTGAATTTAGATTCTGCATATGCGCATTTCGATGAGAGTAATAACAAATTTCCCGAACAGAATTGTCAAGAGCCGAAATCAAAAGGGCAAAAAGACAAAGGTGTGAAACCATCGAAAAATTTGTCAACCGCAATGATCCTTACTTGGTACAGGCATTTTAAAAGAAATGGTTGGTTAAACCGATTTAAGATACCTTCACGTTTAGAAAAATCTGGGTCTGATAACTTTTTTTTACTTCACCACGCTCAATTCTTCGTCGTGTGTCCGTTCACGGATCCTTCTTACTATCTTATTTGTGCCTGTTGGTTTCCGACTTCAAGACTTTATTTCAAGACTTTATTTACAACGCTCAGACACTACATACAGTGTAACATGAGGTACATGATTGAAATTGTTACATCAAATGACGAAATGAACAGGCATCACGTCAAATATATATATACATAATTTCAAATTACATCACATTTTCATAATAAATACAAACAAACAATAACAGCATATTACATTATTACAGTTGTGATATTTTTCTAATAAACACTGATGTATTTTTCAATAGTTGTGTATTACATAATGAAAATAATTTTTCCATTTTTTTCAATGACGGGAAATTCAAATAATAATTCGGGACATATTTTTGTCGAAGTTGTACAATTCTCTCATCAGAACATTTGAATAGAATATGAAATTCATCTCCAATATTCTGACCACAGAAAGTACAAAATCTAAGGTCCTTTGCTATATTAGACCATCTTCCAGTTTCTATTGGAATTTTGAAATTAGAAGTTCGAATTTTGGTGATATAAATTCTATAATTTAAAGGCAATCTCAAAATATAATCTTCAAGTTTAAACTCTTTTTTGACTAATTTGTAAAATTCACGAGACGAACGATCAATATCCGAATACCACTTTTGAATGAATTGATCACACAATTGTTGTTTTACAACTGGTTTCAAAACAGACATACAAACAGACATTTGTGAATCAAAAATATAACCTTGTCCAACCTCATTAAAAATAGTTTGAATACAAGATCTCCACTTAAAGTCATACATAGATCATTTCTTTGTAAGGAATACATCAATTTATACAATTTTGAACTCAGTTTATTTTCGTTACATACAAGTCTGGTCCAAAATGACACCATTCTTAATTTTATTTTAACAGACAGAGGAAAACAACCCAATTCACCGTAAACCATATAACTAGGTGTTGATATCCTAACCTGTAATATTTTTTTTACAAAACTGCAAGTGAATTTTTTCAATTGCAGAGACATTTTCGAGCCCCACACCTCTGACCCATATAGCAATATTGGTTCAACCAAACTCTCAAACAATTTGAGTTGTAAATCAACTGGTATAGATTGGTTTCTTATTCGCCTATATACAGCAAATAAAGCTCTCCTTGCTTGTTCTGTCAATTTAGACCTGGCTTTTACAAAAGACCAATTGTAATTAAATAATAAGCCAAGGTATGAATAACAGTCTATTACCTCAATAACTTCATCATTTATTGTTAAAACCGGTAGATTTTTCACTTTTCGTTTGCTAAAAACTCGGAACATTCATTTTTTACTCTAACACTTGATATTATCATAAAGCTTATGAATAATATCAAAACATTTCCCTTTAATGCCACATTTTTGTAATTCATGCCAAAGTCCACATCTCCAAACGGTATCGAAAGCTTTTCGAAAATCTATAAACGAACAAAACAATTTTTTTCCGAAAGAAAAATATAACGAGATTAAAGCATGGATTGAAAAGATACGATCGGTAGTCGAATACCCTTTCCGAAATCCTGCTTGACTCTCGGAAATTAAGTTATTTCATTTGCAAATGTAATTAAACGATTATTTATTATTGCTGGAAATAGTTTACCTAAACAACTAACAAGAGTAATAGCCCTATAATTGTCAGGATCTTTCGGGTCACCTTTATTTTTATAAATAGGATGAATGATCCCGATAAACCAACTTTCCGGAATAATACCACTGTTAAACACAATATTAAAAAGTTTACAATAAATTTTCAAAAGAAGCGGGTTATCTATTTTCAAATATTCATTAACAATGTTGTCAATGCCCGCTGCTTTGTTATTTTTTAAAGCTCTGATATTTTCATACACTTCTTTTTCAGTAATTTCAAAATTTAATATTTCTTGACAAATAGGGTTAATATCTATGTTTTCATTTTCTATATCAAATTCACTATTGTCTGGGATATCCGCGTTTAAATTCTTAAAGAATTCGTAAAACGAAACTTAATTGACATCGGGATCTTTATTACAATGTCCCGAATATTTGTTAAGTATTTTCCACATTAATTTAGAATCGGTTTTCGATGCTTTACGAAGCTCGTCCTCACATTTCTTTTCATACTCTAAGTAACTGTTATTTACTTCCTGTCTGTAAGACTTGGCTTTTTGTTTCAATGCATCTTTATTACATTCATTTTTAAGTTTACTATAATTTTTCTTCACAGAGGTAAAATCACGTCTCTTTTGCTCACAACTTTGTGTAAACCAAGGCTTCGCATCTGAATCAATCGGGGAGTTTGTATTCCGCTTATGACCAAATGCTGTAGCCGCAGAATTTACAAAAAGACATGCTATATCACTAACTACATTGTTAATATCATCTGCCATTACCGTCACGTTCCGTGAAATATGGTCATTTTTTTATCTATATCATTTATAATATTGTTATTTCTGTCATCAAACAAAACACGATAAAATTCTTCACATTTGGAAGCGTTCCAAGATATGGTTCCGAGCAGTAACCTATGATCAAAATTAAATATTGTCTGTAAACTTGGTATTCATATTGTTGATCACAAAGCCTATGTCAAGTTAATATTGGGTCGTGCAGTGCAATAAAAAATGGATTTTCGAACGGTCTTTGACATATTTGACCAATCAATTCGGGCAAAGTACAATTTAGATTCAAATGAGCGAGTGGTTTTATATTTGAAGTTGGTGGGTATTTTATTGCTTGAATTTATTGTTGAGAAAATGTTATCTACGAGGGTTATCCGTAAAGTTCGTGGACAATCTTAATAAAAATTGCTAAATAATGAGAATGTATATGAAACTAATATTTTCATTTATAATGTGCTTTACTGCATAAACATGCATAATATTATCGCAATCAAAGCACAAGTAATTATTTTTCTGTAGAAACAAAACAGACTAATGTTTCACATCCGGAGCACAAACATGTAAAATGTTGACGTTGTCTGACGTCCTAATCTTTGAGGTTAACATTTTATGAATAACTCGCGATTCAACAAATTCGGAATTTTTGCAGTTTCCTGTCTTTAAAATATTGTGGCATTTGATAAAATTTCTTGTGCGGAAAAATTATCAATTTTGAACAACTTTCAGACTTCATTGACTGATATCGGAAATCATTGTCAGTAACACCTTGTAATTTACAAAGTTTTAAGATTTATGAAAGATGGCTAATTTATCCATCCTTTGAACTTATTCTCGTGTCCAAAAAGTTCTGCACCACTTGAAATGTAATGCAAAACACATTTACTATGCCTTTTTTAAAAATATTTCGGGAATATGTTGGTATTTTAGTGTGTTTCCCGATGTCTAAACGAAATTAGACCCACGTCACTGCTCCGCGTTATCAGAAAAACGTCAGGTTTTCTAGAATTTCTGATTTTGCCTCGAGACATTTAAGGTCTGTTAATTTGTCACTTCAAATATTTAGATGTTCAAATTTGGCAATTTTGATATTGAACATAACACTGCAATGTCAATTTCATTTTACTATTCACTGAATTTTTATAAAATATTTATAAAATAATAAATTTTAGACACTACGTTTGACACATAAAATTCGCGTTGCTCTGGGTCACTATTCCGGCGCTTTTTACGAAGACATATTTGTAATTTTGCATGCAAAATTGGATCAACTTTCATATTACCAAATTCATATAAGCTAAAGGCCTACGAATATGCAAAATATAAATATTTAAAACGCTGCTTTTATTTTTATTTATCCTTGTCCACGAACTTTACGGACAACCCTCGTATATTCTGTATATTATTAATATTGTTAACAAACTTTAACTAGCTTCTATTCAACAGCACTGTTTCATTTTTATATGTTTGTATTACAGAAAAGAAATGGACTTTTAACTCGATGTAAAAGCAATTTTGACAATGTTTGAGAAATCTCTTCAAAAAAGCCCAGAATAAAAACCAATAGCTACTCAACGATAGTGATCTGTTCCATGTTTCTTATTATACTAAACAAAATTTTGTCATTTTCTAATGATGGCAACTGCAGCGATATCGGTCGAATTGGAAAGACATGTCTCCGCCATTATTGTAGTTGTGGATATTTACCCACAAATGATGAGAGAAATGATAATAAACTCCTGGCCCCCTGGAACGATTGCACCCATGGTTAAAAATCTAATTGGCAATGCAAATCATCCCTTAACAAGATCGTTGAATGATTTCGATAGAAATATTATAGGCAGATTAGCGACAGAGGGATACAGCAGATGTGATGTGTCTTTATTGTACAAGTTGATAAGACATTTAGGTCTGGTAGAAACCCCAACAAGGGATTGGGGAAACAGACCATTACCTGGTGACATAAATAGCGGTGATGATGTTGAAAGAATGAAAAGAAATCGCAATGATGTTGTTCATCGACCGAGAGGTAGTTTTTCTGCAGATGAAAAATACAACTTTTTTCAAGAAAGTGAAGGTATAGCACTACGAATTGATGAATTGAATGGGCATCCTGCTAATGGCTTCGTATATAGAATCCAAAACGTAAAAAGTTACAGTGTGACAAGAGAAAAATATATTCAAGTTCTTGAAAATCATAACGATTTACGAGGTAAAGTTTTAAATTTTATAATATACCGTTTTACTTTTCAAGTTCATTTGTGTATGAAAAATAATGCGAAAAGTATATAACTAATTATCATAACCCTGTTATGAAACGCGTGCCTTGTGATTAGGGCATACGATACAGTATAGATCCCATATAATTTTTATTTTTTCCGAAAATCCGTTATAATGTCAATTTTTATATGAGTATTCCAAATCTGAGCATTATAGTTTCATGACTTACTTTTTTAGATATTTAGTGTTGAAAATCCCAAATTTTGGGGTAAAACCTAATAATTTGCGTTTTTCAAGAAGATTTCTAAATGTTTGTAATTTCCAAAATCTTTTCCTTTTTGTTCTGTATTGCTCATTTTATCGTCTTTAAATAACTTTATGATAAACCATATTAACAACATCCGATATATCCTATATTTGGTATTTTTATATGTAATGTTAAATTATAGCTATATTCATGGATTTAAATCATGATATAAAAAATTGACTATGTATTTCCCTTATAATTCGTCAAATGGTTCTTTCTGTGACCTTCTTCTTATAGCCAAGGAGAAAATAGAGGTCCATGTGCTAGCTTTTTAGATAATTGAGAAAACAGTCAGGAATATTTTGGCGGTAAATGACGTTACGTTGTATTTCTCTAGGTATAACGTCAGTCATCTTTACCCGCAATTTTTCTTCGTTCTATTTGCATCGAAATATTTGTTTTTGATTGGACTGTCGCATGATACTTTTTTTATTAGTTCCAATAATGGTCCCACATCGGGGCAAGGTGTTAACTGTATATTTGAAAGGGTTGCCCATCTAAGTGTGACCCTTTCAAATGACACTGTATGTCCATGCATGTAAATTCAGTCGAATGTCTAAATAACATTCGTCCAGTTAGATGCAAGTACCAGTTAACAGTAGAATGCCATTGGCTGAGGAGGAATTGGTGTTTAAGACGAGTTTCCAGTGGCCCATGTCAAAAAAGCTTTTAAAGCAAATATGATGCTTGTATGCATTTTCGTTTGCTAGGAAATTTTGTCTCAATCGTCATAAAATTAAAGTCGTATTTACACAAGTGCAAGTTAGAAATTAGAATTAGAGACATGAATATCGAGACTGCCTTGCCACCGAAGATTTTAGCTGAACAACATTGCATGCTTGAGTGACTCTGGCTAAGTTTTGCGTTAAAGTCCATTTCTCAGAAACTGCAAGAAGGAGAACACCGATAATAGGTCAGTGGGTAGATCTTTGATAGTATTACACAGTTCACTGGGTAGTTTGACTCTTTGACCGACATTTCATGCTTGAGTGACTCTGGTTAAGTTTTGCGATTAAGTCCATTTCTCGAAAATTGAAAGAGGTAGAACACTGATAATAGGACAGTTGGTAGATCTTTTATAGTACTACACAGTTCACTAGGTAGTTTGACTCTTTGACCTACATTTCATGCTTGGGTGGCTCTGGTTAAGTTTTGCGTTTAAGTCCATTTTTCCACAACTACACAGTATAAGATTATGATATTTCATCAAATTATTTGCCTTGATGAGTACTACCCAAATCATTGAAAATGAGGTAACATTGAAATACATCTTATGCTTCTTGGTTAAGTTCTGCGTTCAAGTCCATTTCTCAACAACTACACAGTGTAAGACGGTGATGTTTCATCAAATTAATTGCTTTGATGAGTACTACCAAAATCACTGACAATTAGATAGCATTGACCTACATTTTATGCTTCAGTGACTTTGGTTAAGTTTTGCATTTAAGACTACTGCTCAACTATTTTGTATTGTAGCATCATGATGTTTCACTGCAACATTCATCTAAAAGAGAACCACCCATATCGCCAGCAACTGGGTGTCCATGACTAACATTTTATGCTTGAATAACTTCGTTAACTTTTTTTTTGATTAAGGTCTATTTCTTATATACTACACATTACTTTACAGTGATATTTAATCAAATTAATCACAGTGATTATAGTGCTACATAATTCTATATATAATTTGAAAGCCTGACCTATATTTCAGTTGGGATATTTTTGTTAAGATCCATTACTCAACAAATATTCATCCAAAAATCATCAGTAATATTCAATTAACAATCATCTGTAATAGCGCTTTCTGATTCCATCACAATTCAGTGACAGGTAATTAATTTTATATCAATTGACTTGGGTTATCTGTTGCGATAAATCTATTGGCGGGGCATCCTTGTCTTATAGACACATTCTCTAGTTTATTTTGAATTCCCCATTTCTTCAATTTTGCTTTGGTATTCGTTTGCCAATGTATATTAAATCTTCTAATGTCAAAATCGCTAGATTGTCGAGAATATACATTCAAACTCCATCTTTTTCTGGTTCAATCAGACCTTGCAACACAATTATTTTCAACCTTGACCTCTTGATCGGTCACTGATTCGTCCAACCATGTGTCAATAATGGGCAAAATTCCCCTTTTTATTTTGATTGCAATTAATTTAATTTCCGATATTTTCGGAAATCAAGATCTCGCATTCAAATTTGGGGAAATTTACTACTTCAAAGTCAAGAGTTCACGAATCGCAATGATAATTTGCTGGGGAATTTTCTGAAATATGCTCCTGATACACTGCTAAAGGTACATATATGAAATAATAGGGACAACAGGAAAACATCTACAATGGCTGAAAATTATAATTACATGCCACAATCTGCTAGGGAACTACACAAAAAAACACAAATAAGACAAACGTAAACAACGATAGGAACTTTGGACAGCAGGACTTGGTACCGGCACTGGCAAAAGCCAGTGGTAGGGTTGAACCGGTTTATGGGTACCCAAACCTCCTCTTATATGTCCCATTTCCCTATAGTTTAGTAAACATACGAATAAAACCCAATACAGGTAGACTACTAACTCCATGACCACAATCTTGAAAGGAGAGAATATGCAATACGTAATTTTGAAAGATGGGTCAGGGTGCTCGCCGCTAATCTGCCGGCTAGCTAAAGGAGCCTAGTCGGCTGGTTAACCACTGTCGCACTACGGAAGAAAAATCAAACTCAAAACTTCCCGCAGGATTTGGTCAAGAATCAAGAGGCCAGTATGTATGTAAAATCTTCATATCACTAGATCGCAAAGCTAATTTAACGGATGCAAGCAGAGTATCTTGTCAATATCTCCTATTACGTAAAGAATGTAAGTTACGTCCCAGCTTTTCTGGATTTTTTATCAGTTTCTTGCATTTTTAACAACATTACCAAGAAATGCCCTTAGTAATAAGCTGTTTGCAAGTAACGCCATATTTAGATATTTAGGTATTCAACAACTTATTAAATCTGTAATCCTGTTGAAAAAGTTTGGCTGTTATAGCAAGGTTACGTTCATTAAAATCTTCAACAGTAGAACAAACACGTGCGAATCGTACTAGTTGAGAAATGTACATCCCGTATGCTGGAACTTTAGGGATGTGTCATAGTGCAAAAAAAAAATCGAACTTATTTTTAATAATTTGGATTATTTTTCATATTTCTATATTATTTCATTATTTTATTCAAAAATCGTCTTTTTTTATTTTGATAAAACCGTTAATTTAAGAAACAATGATTGTAAATTAATTTAATTAAGTTTGCGGTATAAGTGACAAGTGGCATGCTAATTCAGGACTAATCACTACAAATGACATTAGCTCGAAATCATAGCTACGTATATAATCAGGACAATTTGCTTGCTTCGTCAATTCGGAAATCCGACATAAAGTATACGGAACCCGTATTGCTAAAATTGGACAAACGATATCTTGTGATAGTATATTATTTTGTTTATTGTTATACTGTTTCTGTTATATTGGATTAATTATAATTTTCAACGGATCATTTGTGTATTGCTTTCGCAACAGACTTTTCTACGGCTAGTTCCCCTCGTGTTGAAATACTCAATACGAAAGATGTCACCGTCAGAAAAAGGGAAATTAGTTGTAGTGAAATCAAAATCATCCCTTTTATTATATAATTAGTTTTTCGTTCTCATGCGTCGATAATGATAGTAAGATCCAGAGACGGGCAGTATTTGGAATCATTGTTAGCTTAATTTAATTTCAGTTCTTGTGGGTAAATAATGTCTACATAATCTAAAACCTGGGGTTTGTCAATAGTAAGGATATCGTCAATATACCCGCTGTTATAATTGAAAATAGAAATGAGATTGTCACTGTCTTGTACGGTTGAAGTTTTTCATGAAGTCTCGTTCATAACAGAACAGTAAAAGATCTGCAACGAGAGGTGCACAATTTGTACCCATGGGAATATCTATGACCTGTTGATAAATAGTGTTGCCAAAACGAACAACAAAAGACTGAGTGCATTAATCATATCATCATATGTCCAAGAACAAAAATAATTGTATATAATATAAGAGAAGAATCCTTGCCTTTTGTTAGAACAAATGAACTGCAAACCAGAAAATTTAAAGGACCATTTAATAAGTTGTCCCAATTTTGATTTAATCAACTTATGTGGAAGGGTAGTATAAAATGTGGAAAAATCATAACTGTCAAAGGATGAGACTGTTCTTCCAATAGATTGTTGTTTATCTAAAACTTCAATTGAATTTTTTACACTCCAAAAGTAATTTACACCAGAGTTTTGATAAGTTTTTTCACAGTATTTAATAACCAATTCCTTTATACAAGTAAGTGAACTAGTTAAATGGATGGATAAATTAGTAGAAGAACACTTACTAGATGCCGAAATAAAACGATGTTTGAAGGGATTTTTGTGAAGCTTAGGAATCCAGTAAATGGTAGGCAAGGTGTTATTTTTAGGAGGAACTTAAAGCATTTCTGTATCATTATAATGTTGTTGGGTTAACGTTTTATCGTCCCAATTGGTACGTCTAAAAGTTGTTGACTTGCCCAGTTGGTATTGTTGGACATCGATATTTAATTTCCTTTCAAATAAGCATATCCTAAATAAATTTTGTTTGACATAAACTACACGTTTAAAACTTACTAGTTTTGATGATACCTCGGTAACATATTTTATTGGCGTCGAAATGACGATGGCCTCGGATGTGGATGGATATTACCACATATTAACATACATATCAAAAGAGTAGACCTCGGTGAAATTGAGTAACCAAAAAGAATTTTACGGCACTTGCCATACAACTATGTTCATAGTGTGCTATCACATTTGAAGTGGTTTAGTATCACACCGCACAATAGTAGGAAATTATTTAGTGTGGAAAGTCAGAAACAAAGTTTCGTGGTAATCCGATGAAGGGGACAAACAAACAAAGGTGTGGTATATAGATAATAAGGGGATAATCAATGTTTTCAATTGTTTCTACAAATTTTATTATATTTACATATTTATATCTTTCAATTATTTTTTGATGTGGCGTTAAATACAAACTATCAACCAATTCTTCAGTTGTACTTAGAAAAAAAAATTCATAGACAAATATCAAAATACTATATAAATTACTATCATGATAATTCAAAAATGTCCTGTAGGAAAATATATCGTACATTATTCTTTCTTATTATAAGTATCAAATTACAGAATCCGATTAAGACCATATTTCGTTAATTTATTACAAAAAAAACGTTTTTTATTTTATAACAAGAACCTGTTTAATGGTACGAAGAAATGTTTTGAAATTACAAATAAATTGTCTTATACAACACAGATTTCTTATAATGACAGTATCTTTTGTTAATTGCAAGAAACGTTCATCTAGGATGTTTCTAAATTATCAATTGAAAAAGAAACAGATGTCTACAACTTGATCACTTAGAAGGTCTTAGAATTTAAAAACAAATCAATTCTTTAAAAAACAATCATATCTTAATAGATGCCTCTGTCGTTAAAAGGGTTTTAGTGTTAAGTGTCAACCGTGTCGATTTAACTCGTTGCGGAACAAGTTCGGCAACTCGTTTACTCCTTCTGCCTAGTTTGGCACTCGTGAAATTTTTATTGATATTGGTGACGGTCAATTAGTTATACTATAATTCTTCGTTTAACGAAAATGAATGATAATATTTGAATCATAAATACTTGACTTTTAGGAGTTGAAATCAATGTCGGGCATGCATCTCATATGCTCTTTGCGAAATTTAACTCGCTTTCATAAAACAACTTTTAGTATTGGCATCCTTAAATTTTCTTTACATCTTTGGCAGCATCTTGTCTGTTCCGATTCACTTTCTTGCCTATTGGCAATTGAAAGTCGAAAAACAAAACACCCAATTATTTTGAAAATAGCCGAATTCTACAAATCACTTGTAGCATTAGGCAAAGAAGTCATTTATGTTTGGATCCCTAGTCATGTGGGGATCTATGGAAACACAGTTGCTGATCAGGAAGCCAAGGATGCACTAGATGATGAGATGGCGGATTGTCCAGTACCGTACACTGACATGAAGCCTTTAATTGTTAAATACATTTTAAAGTTATGGCAGGCCAAATGGGATCTGCAAATAAATAATAAACTGCATGGAATACAGTCAGACGTCGGTAAACAAATTGGTTCCTGTGGTAGAAACCGTAGGGAACAGGTAGTGTTGACCCGATGTCGTATTGGACATACTAGAACAACACATAGTTTTATCCTCAACAGTGATGATCGACCTGAATGTATTCCATGCAATTGTCCTTATACAATTCAAAATGTTTTAATTGAATGTGTAGATGTTGCCGATACCAGGCGTGATTTTTATTCAGCTGATTGTCTTAAAGACCTATTTACAAACGTCGCAGGCGACAAAATCGTTCAATTTTTAAAAGCAATCAATTTATTTAGTAAGATTTAAATAGATCAATTTTAAAAAAGTTTCTAATTTCTAATATTGTTATTGTTAAACCAAAAATTTACTATTATGTTTTTTAACATTTTACACATTTGTTTTACTTGTATAAAGCTATATGGTTTTATATTAATATTTTATGTATTTATTAGAATTTTTCAATAAACCCAACAGTTCTCGCCACAATATAGCTGAAATATTGCTGAAGTTGGCGTAAAACATCAATCAATCAATTGGCAGCATCTTGCTGTGAATAAGACTGAATGAAACACGGTTATTTGGCAGAAAGACTGGTTACGGGATTGGATAGAGACCATTCAGACTATAGTCTCATATTTTCTTTTCTTTTTAGAACAATTTCAGAATATATCAGATAATTTAAACCTTCATCTTTACTACGGAAATGACATTGAAGTAAAACTGGAAGCTGAAACTCTGGAAAGATCAAACAGTACGTATCATCACAAAATATATGAAAATAATGCATAATGGAAAAACGAATTAAAAAGGCAATCGATGCAAGAGGTTCAGTGCTTACTTGTAGAGTCAGTGTTCAAATATGAAAGATGTAAAACCGAAACATGAACTTTTCTAGCTTCAAACAGACAAAATTGCAAACGTTAAAATTTTTAAAAAAAAACACAAACCTGCTTATTTGATGTAAAAAGAAACATGACAATTTGCTGTCAAAACTCCAGACAAATGAAAGCAAATTTTAGAGGAATGAGATATGAAGGTCTTTAAATGAAAAGCTTATTCCTTTTATATCCGAAAAACCATGGCTGCAAGAATGTAACATAATTTTACATAAATGGTCAGTTGTAATAATATATTTACTTTGAAAAATCATTTGGCGGATTCCTTTCAGAACAGTATCTGCTTACCGTGCAAGCCACTCAAGACAGCTGCAACAGCAATTTATGTCAGTTTTTATACGACCGCAATGTTTGCGGTCGTATAATGGTATGGTGCTGTCGTCGTAGATGTCTGTAGACACCTTTTTTGGTCAATAACTTTTGTTCCATTTGACGAATCCTTATGAAATTTTGACACAATGTTTCTTGGCCCATAAGAAAGGCTTTGATAATTTTTGCTTATAGTGGCCCCTATCCGTTTTTAAACAAGGGCAAAAAGGGTCATATTTGATGTTTTTATACTACCGTAAAAAATCGAGGTCGTATAATGGTATGGTGCTGTCGTCGTTGTCGGCGTTGTCGTCCGTAGACACTTGTTTTTGGTCAATAACTTTAGTTCTAGCTGATCAATCCTTATGAATTTTTAACACAATGTTCCTTGGCACAAAAGAAAGACTTTGACTTGTTTTGGTAATTGTAGCCCTGCCCGTTTCTAAAAAGGGGGCCAAAAAGGGCCAAATTTAGTGTTTTCATATATTTCGCTGTAGAATATCTATTATTTATCAGATTTTGGTGGTGTTTCTTTCAGTGTGCTCCTGAAGAAATTTCCAATCTGAAGTATGTAACGGATTTCATGCTGCGTGTACTGTTCTTCAGATAAATTGGGCCCAAAAGGGTTGAATTTTTTTCTTTCTTCTGATACTTTCAATTTTTTGAATTGATTAACTTGTTCTCGTCCTGATATAGCTGAAATATTGCTCATTGGACGTTAAACTCTAACTAATCAATCAATCAAAAATTTTATTTCTATTTATTTCTAGTCCGTTTTTGATGCAGTTTTTTGCAATGGATTCCTTATGAAAAATTTACATGGCACTCAACCATCAGATTTTTGATAACTCCTTTCCTTTCCGAGCTATGAGGGGCCAAAATTGCATATGTGAAGATAACCTAAAATATTTTAGTTTTCAGCAGATTTTGATGGTATTTTTTTCTTTGGATTATTCTTGTTGTAAGCTTTAAGTAGTATGTCAACAAATTTATCAGAGCTCTTTCGGTTTCTGAGCTATTAAGGGTCAAAGGGGACAAAATTTCATTTTTTTCAAATTATGTAAAATTTTATTTTTTCATCTGATTTTAGTGGGGTTTGTTTCTTTTTTTTCATCTGATTTTAGTGGGGTTTGTTTCTTTGAATTCCTCTTGAAACAAGCTTTTAGTAGTATGCCATCAGAACTGGAATATTTCTTACCGTTTCAGAGCTATAAGAAGCCAAACAGGGTCTAAATTGCAAATATGCAAATTACTAATAAATATTTGTCATCAAATTTCAATGAGATTTATTCATTGGATTTCTCCTGAAGTAGGCTGTGATCCAACAGATTTTGCGTAGCTCATATGGTTCCAGAGCTATTAGGGATTTAAAAGTTGATTTTTATTTTCTGTTGTTTGTGTCCACCTAATTTCTGTGTTATGCCCTTTATTGTGTCCGTCTAATTACTGTGTCAAACCTTTGACTGTATCCACATTATTTTAAATTACATTTGTTCAAATTTCAGTGGTCGACATGCTGCGGTCGTATCATGCTGCGCCCGGCGTAGCCCTGTATTACATATTTGACAGTAGAATGAATCTTTATTATTTATCGGATGTTTATGGGGTTTCTTTCAGTGTGCTCCTGATGAAAATTGCCAATCAGTAGTATTCCAACGGATTTTCACGTGGCATGTACCGTTCAATAGATAAATGGGACCCAAAAGGGACAAATTTCAAAAATTTAATTTTTATTTTTATTTTATGTCCGATTTTGATGCATTTTTTTTTCGTGGTGGATTCCTTGAGAGAAATTAACATAGCGCCGCACCATGAGATATTTGATAACTTGTTTCTTTTCACAGCTATGAGGGGCCAAACGGGGCAAAAATAACCTAAACTTTTTATTTTTCATCCGATAACAATGGGATTTTTTTCCTTTGGATTCCTCCCATTTTAGGCTTTCAGTATTATGTCAACGGATTTGGCTTAGCTCTTACCGTTTCCGAACTATTAGGGGTCAAAAGGGCAAAAATTGCAATTTTTAGAAATATATAAAATTTTTATTTTACATCACATTTTGATGGGATTTTTCTTCCTTGGATTCCTGTCATTGCAAGCTTTAAAAGTTATGACAAAAGATTTGGTGTTACTCTTACCGTTTCCGAGCTATAAGGGATCGAAGGGGGCCAAAATTGCAATTATTAGAAATATGTGAAATCTTTATTTTTTATCAGATTTTGATGAGATTTTTTCTTTAGATTCCTCACAATGTAAGCTTTCAGTAGTATGTCAACGAATTTGATGTAACTCTTACCGTTTCCGAGCTATAAGGGGTCTTAGGGGACAAAATTGCAATTATTAGAAATATGTGAAATCTTTATTTTTCATCAGATTTTGATCGGATTTATTTCTTTGGATTCATGTCATTGTGAGCTGTCAAAGATATTTCAATGGATTTGGCCTAGCTCTCACCGTTTAAGATCTATAAGGGGTCAAAGGGGGCCCAATTTTTGCAATTATTAGAAATATGTAAAATCTTTATTTTTCATTAGATTTTGACGGGATTTTTATCTTTATTATTTGATTATTCTCATTGTAAGCTTTCAGTTATTTGGCAGTATATTTTGCGTTGCTCCTCGGTTTGCAATCTATAATGAGGCAAATTGGCCGAATTGCACTATTTCAAAATATGTGAAATCTTTAATGTCCATTGGATTTCAACCTGAGCTTTTTCTTTGGATTTCTCTTGATGGTATGCAACAGAATTTCTTAGCTCTAAAAATATCCTAATAATAAGGGATTAAAAGGGCTAATTTTTATTTTTACTAGTTTGTGTCCAGTTGATTTATGTGCCAAGGTCCTTATTGTGTCAAGCAAATTACTGTATCCACATTCATTTTAGTTTACACTTGTTCAAACTTCAGTGGTCGACATGCTGTGGTCGTATTATGTTTCGCTCGGCGAAGCCCTTTATTAAAAGCTTCGATACAGACTAATAAGTGCAACCACTATACTATGGGAGTAATGTTTGCTTAATCCTTGCAACCCAAAGCCATGTGGGCGATTACAGACATTTGTTTTTCATTCATGACCAACTAATTAACGAAAATCTACCATTTACTTGTGGTCACCGAATCAACTTTAAAATATTCAAATTGTTATGCTTTTTCTTTCTTAGGTGTGCAAAATTGTTCCATATACCTACGTGATCAAAATATGGACGTTCCAAATGTAATAGAGAAATTAGATGAAATCAAACAGAGACTCAACGAAGGAAATTTTGATATTAAATTTCGAGGATCAGAGAATAAATGTCTACTGATACACATTGAAATCGCCAATAAATGTTTTGAAACAAAAGAAGTATTTCACAAAGCTATTGAGTGTTTCCTTCAAAAGCTGTTTAGATTAACGTCTCTTGATGAAATATTAGGAAGTCCTGTGGAAGTTGTTGTTACAGAAACGGACAACATTTGTGATATAGGTAAGAAAGTGTTTAGCTGTACTAAAAATAAAAATAACTTGGAGAAAAAAATTAAATGAAAAATAGTATAATTTATGTTAATTTTGCATATGATGTCATACGTGTATTTCTTGTCCCTTAAAAATAAATAATGTGTACTCACTTTTAATTGAAGAAACTGACAATTTTGTTTTATTTAGGACAAAGTGGTATGAACTTTCCTGCATGTAATGCATATATGGTCAGGTTAGGCACCACCTTGCTGAAGACTTTGTTGAGAGATCATATTAAATTATATTCTGCTGAAGTGAAATATCTAGGTAAATCCTGCAATTTGATTGGTTACCTTGACAGGGGATATGAGACCGTATCCCCGTGGTAGCAAAATCACAATTTTTAAACGCTTTTAACAGAAAAATTATAGCACTTCTAGCAGAATATAAAAGTTATTCGGGCTTCACAGGGGATACGGGTTCATATTCCCTGTCTGTGTCCTATATCCCATGAAAACACAGACAGGGAATATGAACCCGTATCCCCTGTGAAGATTCCCGAATAACATATAGTATTTTACCTGTAGTTATGAAACATTTTTGATAGTTGAGAAGATTATTTTAAGATTATTCCAGTGTATTGGTGAATTATATATAATAAAAGATTGTTAATACACATTTGAATAAATATATTAGGCCAGAAAAAAATTAAAAGTAATTATCATTTTAAAAAAAAAACACAAATATTTGTGTTTGATGCATTTTCATATTCATTACACTTTTGCAGGCAATTTTTTTAATCGTATTTTTTCTAGATAAGTTAAATGTCTAAAACATTTTTTAAACAAAATTTATGGGCTAATCATTGATTTCACCATTATCACATGTACAAGCCTTGAACAGTTTCCTTTTTTAGTTCATTATGAAAGAATGCGAACTATGTAAATATCCAAACCATTCATTAATTTTTCAGTATCAGGCTACTGTATTTTGCTAAGTATTGTTTAAAATAGATGTGGACTTGCATTTCAGAACGAGTACTATCAGCATAACCAATTAAGGGATATGGAGTAAATGCACATGAGACAAAGTCTTTGCAAATACATGGTAAAACAAAGCAATGGAACAACACTTTAATTGTTGTCTTCATCTTGAAGTTTCCATTAGGCCTTCAACAATGAACTGTCCTCGTATCTCATGTAGCAAGTTTAAGACGGCCCTTTGCACCGGTTCGAGCACAATTCATCGATAAATGTCGAGCAATGCCACATCCATGTCAGTGAACCCATGGATGCAGGATCACCAACAAACATAAAATTAACTACAAAGTATTCTTACAATCTGCTATCATCCGTTGTCAGACAAAAAGACGAACAGAAGACGATCACAACACTTAAACAACGACAGGGCACTCATCTAGTCAATAGTATGAAAACTTTGCATGATAAAATCAAGATATTTGGGCAGAATAAGCGGGTGGTCAGAAAATAATTTGAAATTACAAAAAAATTAAGAAAATGCCAAAATTTGAAAGTATGATAGTGCATCTATATGAGAAATTCTCTCAAGAACAAGTACATCATAATTGAAATGTTATAGAGCATATATCTCTCGCACGAGGAATCTCTTTTCCGGACTCAACACTGCAGTAAAAACAAACTTCAGTCTTAAATAACCATGAACATGAAATAAAATCTCTACCAAGTACATGTTAAAAGAAGGCAATGGGACAACGCTTTTATTGTTGTCCTTCACCATGAGGCATAGTTTCTTTGTTACCTTCAGTGTTAATTATTGACAAACTATTGCCCTAAAAAACTTCCTTTTTCAGTGAAGGCTGCACTTTGATTATGAACTTCCGTTTCAGGCATAGATGCTCAGGACCGGTAAGCTATACAAGACAGGACATATTTTTTGGATACAATATTATAGAAATAATCCATTTTGCTGTGTTTATCGCTTGAAAACTGATGACTATTATATTCCTATGTAGAGTCACAAGGCTAAGCATAAAATAATTCGATGAAGATCGACACCTTTATCTGTAAATATTTTAAATATTGGGATGATAGGATACATTCTATATTATTTTGTGCAGAAATGACCTTAAGTACAATCTTTTCATTGGCTCGAGTTGTTATTTAAACTAACGATTTCAACCAAAAAATTTTAGGTGATGCGCAAAATCCAGTTTAATGTAATAGAAAATGAATGGCTGTCTTTATATCTGATAGGAAAACACGCCCATTGACTTTATAAGATGTTTTTATTGGTTTAAAATGAAGCATACGCTAAACACGTCAAATGTGTATTTACACAGCTGAAGCGATCTATATATAAATATGTCATTTAAAGTTAACATAAGTACACGTGTCGAGAAACGTGATGAATTAAGTATTATAACAGATAGTTTATAGCATTACGTTTATAAATTTTCAAAGTCAGTAACGTATTTATTCTTTTCAGAATCAATTAGTACTTAATAAATGAATTAAATTATAACGATATTTATTTAGGTCAAACATGTCCCCATTCATAGTTACAAAAATCAATAACGAGCCTTTGTATGGTGTATTCTTAAAATAGTGTAGTAAACGTTTCGTAGCATTAAAAATACAAAGATCGCCATTTGTTCGTTCGAAATTTCGCACAAAGTAATTATCAAGCGCAATTTTTCCAGTTATAGCGATTTTAAAGGCTTAAAACTTCTTAAAAAGCTCCCGCTTCTTGGTCGCCTTTTAAGAAGTTTTTGCGCCTATAAAATCGAAATAAATGCCCAAATGCGCTTGAAAATATATTATTTCGATATAAAATGTTATATGTAATGATGATTTACAGATGATATATAAGACTGTGATGAAGAACCTCACGAAACTGATAACATTGACATTTTAAAGCTGGATGTGTCAGTCAAGGACAATGTATTTCAATGTGATGCACAGTTACAGCGATTTTAAAGGCTTAAAATTTCTTAAAAAGCTCCCGCTTCTCGGTCGCCTTTTAAAAAGTCTTTACGCCTTTAAAATCGCAATAAATGGCAAAATGCGCTTGAAAATATATAATTTCGATATAAAGTGTTATATGTAATGATGATTTACAGATGATATAGAAGACTGTGAAGAACTTAACGAAACTGATAACATTGACAGTTTAAAGCTGGATGTGTCAGTCAAGGACAATGTATTTCAAAGTGATGCACATCTATATCTACACGTCAGGGAATTTTGCAACGAATTCCTTCGCCTTGCCAATCAGGAAAGACCAACTAATGGTTCCTCGTTAGAAGTAGTAATGACTGTTCAAGAGAATAATGGTACAGTATTTTTTTTTTTTTTTTTTGCAATCACCGCTTTATTTCAGTTGTCGCCATTTATTTTTATATGGCACAGTCATCTGTGTGCTGTTGATTTTGTTGAAAATCTGGATGACAGATCATTCTCTGATAATCACAGATATACCAATAATCTAGTCCCATTGAGCTAACCGTGACGCATAGGATATTTAAGTCAAATGCAAAATACAATCTGAATAGTTGCTCAACACTAAGATATCGATGAAAATTATTCTTACGGTAATTGTAGCAATATTCTGGTAATATTAACAGCTTGCTATGGAGGTGTCTACTTAAATAAGTCAGAGTAAGATAAAATCATATTGTGTCATTTAGCGATCTTTTGTTGGTTCGACTAGACTGACTCTTTGATGCTGTTGTGCAGCCCCCTGTTAGCAGATTCAACAGATCGTAATCATTATCTATAATCTTTATTTGTGGTTTGTTAGTTGATTATAAGTACCTTGCAAACCGTTCAAAATTGTGATTCATATTCCGGCAAATCTTTTAGATAACTTAGATAAATGATTATGTGAATTTGATTCTTGCAATTTTGATATTATTTATTATGAATTTAAGAGGCAAATGTTTCAAGGAATTATATTGCCATTTAGAACTACACCGAATCTCAATAGCTCTTGTATTAGTGCGTTACGTTTCATTTACATTTCATTAACTATATGTCAAATTCCAACCGAACTTACCGGATATATTGACACCATGATCAAGATTTGCGCCATATATCTGCAATTTTGATTCTGTTGGGTATTAGAGGTTCAACAAACCTGAACATACTTGATAATTTGTCCATCCGTAAATCCCCCATTACTAAGTCAGATTCTGCCCTAACTTCAAGGATACCTTGTCAGTTAATTATCTGAGAGTATCACTGGCCATTAAAAGCTTATTATGAACTAGCCTGAAGATTTTTCAAAACTTTAACTCAGATTTCCGACTAAACTTGCACGATGTTTTAATCATATGACCAAGTTATGTATCTAATGACCGAAATTTTCATTCCGTTCAGCTCATGAGTCAAGGACAAGCAATGTTGGGGAAATCTTGTTAGCAACCAAAGATGAATTTTATTCCAAACAAATACTTTCGATTGTTATATTTTAAAAGTTTTTATTCTAATTGTTGTGATTATCTGCAAATCTTAAAGAACACTTATGTCTTGAAATTTAACAACATCTTAATACAAGCAAAATTATAGTGACAGTGGAGTGAACAGGCCCTAGGTTGTCTATTTTACCTTTCAATTGTCGCCCACTTTCCATTTTTATTATACCCCCCCACAAACAAAGTTTGGGGGGATATATAGGAATCACCCAGTCTGTCTGTCCGTCTGTCCGTCCGTCTGTCCACACTTCTCGTAAGCGCAACTCCTCTTCAACCACTTGAAGGATTTTGATGAGACTTTACATAAAGGAAGGACACTATATGGAGATGTGCATGAAGGAATATAATTATTGTCTGAAGCCAGGAAGGGGAGATAATTCGACTTTGACTTTTCGTTGATTCCTTATTAATGGGTTACCTCGTAAGCGCAACTCCTTTTAAACCACTGGAATAATTTTGATGAAACTTTACATTAAGGAAGGACACTATATGGAGATATGCATGAAGGAATATAATTATTGTCTGAAGCCAGGAAGGGGAGATAATCCGACTTTGATTTTTCATTGATTTCCTATTTATGGGTTACCTCGTAAGCGCAACTCCTCTTAAACCACTTGAAGGATTTTGATGAAGTAAGTGAGAACCGAACCGTCAGTCTAAAAAGAACAATCCAAGGACAATGGCAACGTCGGAAAAACAAAGAAACGAAGTCATAACATGAGCACGGCACAGAAAAGAAAATGAAGACACGCACATATACAAAAATGAACAACACGGACCCAATAAAAACCATGGGTGAGATCAGGTGCACCGGTAGAGTAAGCACCTCCTGCTTCTTATAAGACACCCGCCGTGTTGAACATGTCAACTCCGGTAGTAAAGTCAAATCCGGTTACCTTACATGAAACTTTACACAAAGGAAGGACACTATATGTAGATGTGTAAAATGATAAATAGGCTGAAAAAAGGTGAATTTTATATTTGTTTGATGAGGACAGAGTATTTTTTTGGAAACCTTGGGAAAAGTTTTTTCTTGAAGATTATATCATTGTGTCCATACTTGTTTTGTGTCCACACTTACACTGCGTCCACACCTGTATTGTGTCCACACCAACTTGATTTTGCACTTACCATATCGATTCAGGGTTCAATGAGCGGGGGGTATCTTTGGCTGCCATTTGGCGACAGCTCTTGTGTTCTTTTTACATCATAAATTGTGGTCATTGTACAAGACATAGCGATAAATTTTTAAATGAAAATTGCTTTCGTTATCATCTCCTTTCATGGATTTCAGTGAAAAATACACAGATGAAGTCTTTGTCAACAAATGGCTGATTAATTCTTTGTTCCAGTTGACATGTTCTCTACGAACTATTTTCCTTTATGATACCTTAGTTATCTTTTTCTATAACAAATGATCATACAGATTTGAAATTATGGATTTCCTTTTTTTTTGGTTCTAGTGCTGCTGATGAGGAATAAATTTCCGAAATGGCCATACAGCTCATTAAAATTAATGCAGTTGGAGTTGACATATGTGTTATTGTCTCATGTTCATTTACTCCATATCCTTTTGTAAAATATTGACTATTTTTCCCTCATTAGCATATACTATTTTCCCTCATTTACATATCTTTTAACTATTTTCCCTCATAAGCATAAACTATTTTCCCTCATTAACATATCTTTTGTCTGGTGTCGGTATAATAAAACACCTACTGACTGGATATTCGCGGAATAGTAAGTTTATTGTCCCCTCGGATACAACTATTGCCCGAGGCGTAGAGTACCTCGGGGACAATTAACTTACTATTCCACTCATACCCAGTCAATAAGTATAAAATATATTAAAGACGTTTGTATGAATAAAATGTCAAGCTTTTATAAGCAATTTCTGCATTTTTTAATCAAATTTTGAGGCTGGGGTATTTTTAAGTAAGTTTCGCCTACAAGTTTTATTTATTTAACTGGTTTCAATTTTTGATGCCCCTAGTGGACGAGTGAGGGGATATATTAGAAAACACTTGCCCGTCTTTCCATGGGGTCGTAATTCTGGTATTCCGTCATTCTGTCTGATATTCATCACAGAATTATCTGCTCTGCCAGAAAGGATTTGAAATTTGGTATACTGCTTTGTCTTGTCAGTTGTGCGTTGTAAGTGTTTTTTAGTGCTCTCCAATATCGACTTTCTGTTGGAAGGATTTTGAATTTTGAATGTTTTGTTTGTAACAAATATATTTCGCAACAAAATTCACTACTCTGCCGGAAGAGATTCATTTGCAAGTATGTATGCTGTCTGCTGCCTTCTTGTAATAATTTGTGCGTAGTAATCCTCTTTTCTTGCTCAAGCATATAAATTTCGTGATTGACGGGACTTGGGGAAAATTTGGTAAATGGCACGACAACGCATGCAAAATAATTATGTTTTTCAAAAATAGTAATCAAAGGAGGTAAATAGTAAAAATGTCTAGTGCTTCTACATTTCTTTGAATTATTTACTGCTGGTAATAATGTAGTCAGAAATTCTTAAACTTTGCAAGTAAAATGTCAGTTTTATCATCTGTGTTAAATCGATAAACTTTTCTTAACCTTTTTCATCTATTTCCCTAATTCTCCTCCCCAGAAACACAATCTTACATTATTTAAGGTAGATCGACACTAATACACGGCGCATTCGATTGGCGCATTTGCAAAACACGAGTCGGATAGGGTATTGACTTGATTTTCAAGCCGGAATATTCCTTTTCATTGTGACGTCATAAAAAAATCGGTATACACTTCCCGCGAATTAGCTCCTTTTTCCCGTAAATATTGTCTTGTTCGTTAAGTATATAAAATATCTTTCTTAATCAAACGGCGACATATGGATTGTTTCTGCTCAACATATAGCTGAAGTATATATCTCTAATATATCAAAAAATTATAAAAAATCTGTCTGATATTTATTTCATATGAAAGCTAAATAATAAGCATGTTGTCACATTTCCCTATATAGTCTTTGTAAATATTGCTGAAAAATACTGAATTTGGCCTGATTTTCAAAGCCTGATAACAGGAAAAGATGACCGGTGACATATCATTTTTATTTTATTTTTTGACCTACAAAATATCTCAAAACAAAAAAATTCTGTCTGATATTTTTATTAGGATCGATCTACCTTTATGCCTACTTTATTGTAAGCAATTACTTATTTAACCTTCACGGTTTAGTATCATTTCATTGTATAACAATCGACAGAAAAAAATACAATGCATTCTGGAAAGAAACATGAGAAAATATAACTACAAAATATCAACGTCATGATTAGGCGATTCCTTATACCAAAGAATATATTGTTTAACTATTATTTTGGTGTATGTGTATGTTTAAATATCCACCCAGACATACAGTTTGCCTTATTTTTCTATTTTTCACATAAAATTCATACAAATGAGCAAATCCCGGTCATTACTTTTGATTTCATTTTAAAAGATTGTATAATTACAATGTGAAAACAACATAAATTCAATGGTATTAATTTTTAAGGATTTTTTCCCGATGTTTTTCGCCTTTTTTCATAATCGTCTATACGTGTAAGTATTTGGGAAGTGTTCTAGTAATCCTAATGATGTCGAATTTGTTGTGTTAAAGGTTAAGTTATACTGTTATACCTTTAATCAATTATAGTTTGCCAATACCGTTTTCGTGATGTTAGTGGGCTCTCAGTTTGAGCTTTTTCATTTAACAATCTCTATTAATGTTCCTTTTTACCCTAATGTGTAGACAGCATATACATAAACAGAAACAAACAATCTTTTTATCAAATTCTCTTTACTCTTGCAAGAGAAAATTATTCGTCCATCTGGAGTTCCGATTACAGGAAAGATAAATACGGAAGCAAAAATATGTTCCTATTATCCTCAACATCAACACCTTTAAATCATCTTTCTTTCTTTGATAATGAATTCATAAAAGTCTGTTTTCTCAAATGTTGTAAGCATTTATTGCCTTTGGACTTTTTCTTTTGTATTTAAATTTCAGACATACGAAATCGACCTCCTTAAAATATATGTATTTTCGTAGTATATGCGTTAATGACAAATATATTTTGCTGAGTACTCTCCTCTGTGTGTGTGTGTGTAAAAAAATTCATAACAGGAAACACCTACAATGGCTGAAAATTATAATTACATGCCTTAATCTGCCATGGAACTACATATGAAAAACACGAATAAGACAAAAGACAAACGTAGACAACGAAAGGAACTCGGCACAGCCGAACCTCCACTTCATCTGTCCCATTTCCCTATAGTATAATAAACATGCGAATAAAACCCAATACAGGTAGACTACTAACTCCATGACCACAATGCTGAAAGGAAAGAAAAAGACAATACGTAATTTTGAAAGATGGGTCAAGGGGTGCTCGCCGCTAAACTGCCGGCTACCTCAAGGAGCCTAGTCTGCTGGTAGAACACTGTCGCACTGCGGAAGAAAAATCAAACTCAAAACTTCCCGAAGGGTTTGGTCAATAATCATCATAAATTTCAGTAGACATCGGCCGTATCGGTGTTTGAGGGTTCATTCATGGTCAACAAAAAAGCACACGAAGAAAGCATTAGAAAACGATGCTTCCAGCTCGGTAATTATCGCATTTTAAGACACAATCTATATGTTTAACAATTCTCTCAAGGATAAAGCTGAAATACTACTGAAGTTGATATAAAACACCAATCAATTAACAAATCAGTCATTCGTAAAGAGTTCCATATACTGTAGATTTTCAACATTTTTTCATATCTGAAAAATATTATCTATAATTATTTTATGATGTAATATGTGCGCCGTGATTTGTTCATTTGACGTTCTTTAAATATGGTGTAGACCTGGTATTTCCAAGAATAGCACATAGGTTTCAATATTTTGAAATGTCAGGTTTACAACATATTTAATGTGGTTAAACATCGAACGTTACGTGCTAATTTAAACAAGAATTCTGTCATTAAATAAACAATTACAGCTGTGCAAGTTTGGTCAATAGATAGATTTTATCATTTATAGACATGATAAGGGTTTATTGACCTCGACCGAATATGCTTTAGTCAGGTTTTTATACGACCGCAAAAATTTTGTGGTCGTATAATGGTATGGCGCTGTCGTCGTCGTCGGCGTCGTTGTCTGTAGACACTTTTAGATTTGGCCAAAAACTCAAGTTCAAGTTGATCAATCCCTATGAAATTGTCAACGGATTTCACGTCGCATGTACCGTTCATGAGGTGAATGGGGTCCAAAAGGGGCGAATTTTAAAAATTTTATCTTTTTATTTTTAGTCCGATTTTGATGCCGTTTTTGCAATGGATTCCTTATGAAAAATAAATAGAGCGCTGCACCATTAGATTTTTGATAATTTGTTTTCTTTCCGAGTTATGAGGAGGCAAAAATTGCAAACAATGCAGATTACATAAAATTTTTATTTTCATCGGATTTCAATGGGATTTTTTTCTTTTGATTCGTCATGATATAAGCTTTCAGTGGTATACGAACAGATTTTGTATAGCTCTTACGGTTTCTGAGTTACAAGGGTTCAAAGGGGCCAAAATTGCAATTTCTCTAAATATGTAAAATCTTTATTTTTCATCGGATTTTGATGAGATTTTTTTCTTTGGATTCCTCTTGATATAAGCTTTCAGTAATATGTCAATGGATTTCGCGTGGCTTTTAACGTTTCTGAGCTACAAGGGATTAAAGGGGTCAAAATTGCAATTTTTCAAAATATGTGAAATCTTTATTTTTCATCGGATTGCGATTGGAGTTTTTTCTTAAGATTCTTCATGATATAAGCTTTCAAAGATATACCAGCGGATTTCGAGTAGCTCCTACCGTTTCCGATCTACAAGGGGTGAAAGGGACAAAAATTGCATTTTTTCGAAATATTAGAAATTGTTATTTTTAATCATAATTTTAATGGGACTTTTTTCTTCTGATTCCTCTTGATATAATGTAAGGATTGGCATTTTGTCAACGGATTTGGTGCAGCTCTTATCGTTTCCGAGCTAAAAGGGGTCAAAGGGGCTGAAATTTTCAAAATATGTAAAATCCTTTATTTTTGTTGGATTTTAATGGGTTCAATTCTTCGTATTCCTCATATCATATTGTTAAAGTAGTATGTTGACCGTTGACCAATTTGATATACCTCTTACCATTTTAGATCTATATAAGGAATCATTAACGCTAATTTTTATTTTTGCATTAGTTTGTGTGCAGCTTATTACTGGGTCTAGTTCTTTATTGTGTCCATTTAATAACTGTATCAAGCTCTTTACTGTGTCCTCATTCATTCTGAATTACACTCGTTCAAGTTTCAGTGTTCGACATGCTGCGGTCGTATCATGCTGCTCGGCGTAGCCCTTTATTAAATCCATGTATTGACCTCATTGCCATTTTGTGTGCATTATTGTTGCAATTGTTTAAAAGAAGAGTGCATCTTGATACATTAAATTCAATATTCAATGTTGACACAAACACAATTACAACTAGATTGGTAATTGCGAGCAATAGATGTAGCTGATGTGGCCCCAAAACATTAATCTTATTTGCAACCTGAAAATTTAGCTAGAAACCAATTTTAGTTGAAATCCGACAAAGCTGAAGTATTTTGGCGGCCATGATGAATTTTTTTCGATGGAAAGCACTTCTCTTTATGCTGTTATCAAGTTTCATTAGATTACCTCAAGGTTTTTCAAAATAATCGATCGGACAAAATTTATTTTAAGAAAAAAGTTCAAATATTTATTGTCATATAAACATACATGTAGTTTGTGACATTAACAAATAATTAAGCAAGTAAAAGAAAAATTATAACAGAGTTATGAGTCCCCTGTCCTCAGTTCTAATGACCGTTTTATAAAGGACCCTATTTTTTCTACTTGCTTTGGTGTTAATGGGCACAGCAAAAATTTATTTTTTTCATTTTCAGTGAACGTGTTAAAATTTTTATCATCTTCAGATATAATTACATTGAAAAGATCTGATCTTAAAGTAGAATTTTCCTTACAATATAACAAAAAGTGTAATTCATCATCCAAAATATTGCAAAACTGGCATAGTCTATTTTCTCTAAGTATCTTTAAGTATCTACCTTTTTCTATTAACAAATTATGATCACTTATTCTTAATTTTACAATTTGCCTTCTTTTTTCAAATATATGTGAATTTAAGTAAATTTCTTTTTCCAAATTTTGTTTGAGATTTTTATATAAAAAAGTTTGCTAGTATTATCTATTTTTTCAAATTTTTGTTCATAAACCCTTTTGTAATAATTTAAAAATTGTATTTTTAGATTGTTTTTCATCGAGACTATCTGACTTTTACTGTTTACACCTTCTAAATTATCTAGTTCTAAGTTTATATCCTTTGCAATATCTTTAATATATGTGTACCAAGTATAACATCCTGAAGAGTCTAATTTTTTTTGTTAATAAGAATGATTCGTGTAACAAGGAGTTAACATCAGAATTTAAAAATCTTATAAATAATAATAAACTTAGAATTTTTATTTTTGTTCCAATGGATATCTACCTAATTTAGTTCGTACTCCTAAATTAGAAGAGGTTTTACGAGTACCTAGAATAAATTTACAAAAAGATAAATGGAGTTTTTCCAAACAAGTTTTATCTATCAGACTCTTTTCCAGTAATATAAGAACGCTGTTTAGCTCTATGAAAGGCCAAATATGTATCCATAAATGTAACCTCCGCATTATAAGTTGCTATAGGCTTTACCATTGTATCGAACAAACAACATGCATAAATTTTCTTTTTATTTCGATATACGTATTTATTTATCAAAGATTTTAGAATAAAAATGCTATCAGAGGTTCTATGATTCTTTCTGAAACCAAACTGGCTTGGGCTGTATAAATCTTCCATTAAATTTATCAGCCTTTCATTAAGGACAGCATTGAATAATTTAGAAAGACAGCATGTGAGTGATAACCCTCTATAGTTATTGGGGTCACTCTTTTCTCCAGATTTATGTAACAATACTACAAATGATTTTTTCCACAGAGATGGATAGACACCAGAGCTCAAAATAAGATTAAAAAGCTTTACTATATCTTTAATAGTAACATTTTTACTATATCTTATTATTTCATTTAAAACATTATCTGGACCAGGAGATTTTCCTTTTTTCAGATTACAAATAACTTTTTTAACTTCAGAAAATGTGATAGGCATATGTGTTTTCTCATTTATTTCAATCTTGCTATCAATTTCTTTTATTTTTTTTATTTATTTCATGGACAAATTCATCATTTAGAACTGAAGGATTGCCTTGTTGTTGTATATGACGCATAGCATTTTTGTCATCTTTTAAAATTTCAGGTATTTCGTTATCAATGGGCTTTCTTTCCCTTAGTTCTTTTAAAATTTCCCAATAGTCTTTTGTTTTTTATCAAAAGTATCAGTTAATGACTTAAAATTTTTCTTTATATTGTAATTTCTTAAATTTTACCATTTTCCTAAATGTTTTTAATAATTCAAAATATCTATTTTTCAATTGATTGTTTGGATTTTGTTTTAGACTATTACCAAGCTTATTTATTTCATTTTTTGTTTGACAGACTGCGTCATCAGACCATACTTGTCTGTATTTTTTCTTTTTTCTTTTAGTATTCTTTGTAATAGTTTTACATGAAATTTCAGAAATGTTTTCAAAAATTTTTGTCAAATTTTTCACTGCACCATCAACACCTTTCTGATTTTCTGAAAAATTGCTAAGTTCAAAATCTATTATGTCGTTTTTTATGGTATGTGATGCAAGAGCATTTAATAGTAACTTTTCTGAATCTATGGTCCATTTAAACCTTTTGATATCTTTCCACCCTCGCTCATTTAATTGAAAATTAAAAGAATCTCTAATATCACACTTTATAGTCATCTGTATTTGTATATGATCTGATAAATAGGAAAAACTGTCAGTTTTAAAATATTTTACTGAGGACAGGAGACTCTCACTAACAACTGCATAGTCTACAGTACTAAACCCATTCAGAGACATACATGTAAAATACCCTAAACTGTCTCCAATATATCTACCGTTTAACATGCGTACCCTTGAAGATATACACATTTCTAATAGAGATTTACCTTGTGAATTTAAAACTTTGTCCAAATTTTGTCTTCTTATCTCGCAGTCAACTTCATAATTTTCAGGTAATAAATTTGACGCATCAAATTTATTTATTTGTGCTGTATCTTGCATAATGAAATCAGGTTTATCTGCAAATCTTGCGTTAAAGTCCCCCATCAAAATTATTTTCCCACTATTAGAAAAAAAGGATATTTCATTTTCAAGTGAAACATGATCATTTTCAAAATAAACTGATGATAATGGCGGTATATAAACTGCACACAAATATATATCTTCAGAGAATCCGAAAAAAAATTTGTTAAGCTTTAACCATAACCTGTTATTGGAAGTAGTGCCATTTACTATATTTGTTATGCCTTTTGCAAACTCTTTTTTATAATATATAATTATTCCTCCACTATGTCTTTTGGCCCGCTTACTTTTTTTTGCGTACTTTTGAAATGCAGTTAAAACCTTCAATGCTATATTCTTTACACTCACCTTTCCACGTTTCAAGTAATATATTGATATCGCTATTAATTTTGTTTAAGAACATTTCATCATGTATTTTATCTCCAAGACCATGCACATTCCATGACGATATAGTAGTTAAACATTGTTTTTTAGTTTGAATATTCATATCAAATATTGAATATATATGACAATGACTGAAAACCAAATAAACTTAGAGTTGTATTCACTATCTTATATTTATTTACACATTTCCATATTTTCAGGCTAAAAAATATGGTACATATTATCCTTTTGTTGAAATGAAAAAAAAGACTATTGAAAGGCAGATAACTCAATTTTTACCATTGTTGAAAGAGAAACATATTAAATTGTGTTGTTATGTATATTCTTACCATTAAAATGGATATAACTCAACCAAGCTTAATTAACTTTTACCCATGTCATGTCAAACACATAGGTTTTTTTTTTTGTTAAAATATGTTAGCTATATTTACTGACATAAGAAAGAAAGCTCACTTTATTTCTATTTTCCATCACTTAGTTTGTAAAATTTGTTCTAATATATTTAATACACACTACACTAAAGTTGTGAAGACTAGAAGTGCTTCCCATTACTACTTGCTAATATTTTAATTTCCCAGTCACTGACCACTACAAAAATTGAGTCCAATAGCCTAATATTATGTAATTATGTATTACAAATAACCATTCAACATACATACATGTAAACACTTTACTTTGTGTCGTGTTCTATTAACAAATGTTTTTATAAAGTATTCAAATGAAAAATTGTATAAAAAATTCAACACATTGTTCTTGATTTTCATAAAAAAATATGTAAATACTTCTATTGAATACAATAGCCTAATATTATGTAATTATGTATTACAAATAGCCATTCAACATACATACATGCAAACACTTTATTTTGTGTCGTGTTCTAAAACAAATGTTTTTATAAAGTATTCAAATAAAAAATTGCATATAAATTTCAACACATTAATTTTGACTTTTTAACTGATTTAACATAATTTCCATAAGAGCAACATAATTACTCTGGTTATAATGCGCATTAGCACTGACATCAGCTTTATGATTATCCCATCTATTATTTCCTATGCTCCTATTTTCACTATGAAAGTCATGACGATTTTGCCTATACTGGTTGTTTCCATGATAGTAAGTGGGGCGGTTAACACTTCCATAACTATTTTGCCTGTAATGATTATATTGTGTATCATTACTATTACAACTTTTGTTCCAGTCATTTCTACCGACATTTTTGTTAGCATTTACATTTTCTTCCCAGTTTATTCCCAGCATGGGGTTAGTAACTCGCTTAATACACCTGACCATAATTTTAATTCCAGATTCATTTAGATGAATTCCATCATCAAAGTCTACATAGTTAAAATTATCATACGGAATTGTTTCAGTGTTTGTATCTTCACATAATGACTTTAGTAGACCATTGTATAGTTGTCGTTTAGTCTCGTATTCCTGAGAGAAGGTCCTATCGCGATAAAATCGGGGAATTACTTCACCAATTGCAATTTTGGTATTTGGAAGTTTCTCCTTAATACAAGTAATTAAACTTTCCATATCCCTAATAACACTATCAGGAGTACCATTTTCTAGATCATTAGATCCTATCCGCAACACTACATTATCTGCTTGGACTTTGGCCGATTTTATAAACTGATTTGCACCAAATATTGTTTTATCTCTGAGAGTGCTAATTTTCACATGTTTTTGTCTATACATTTTTTTAATTCTTAGATCCTTTATAACGGAAGATCCTATTATCCATAACTGAGTTTTCTGATATGAACCTGAGCTTTCCACATATCGGTTTAAGGATTCTGTTGACTGTTCAGTCTGAGTGTTTGACTGCCGTATCTGACTTTCTTCCAGCACATTATCAGTGACTGTATTATTTTCCAATTGCCTTTTGATAAACACGACTTCACGTTCAATATTTGAAATTTAATCATCATTGTTACATTTATCCAAATGTACTTTTAGTTCAGCAATTCTGTTAGACTGTTTATCTACTTTATCAATTTTTACGTCTAATTTTGTTTTCAACATGCTAACATCTGAATGTACTTTTTGTAACAATTTTGTCTCTGTTTTAGTTTCACTTATTTTCGTGTCGAGTATACTAAATTGTGAGCTTATTTGTCGAAGTTCAGGTGTCTCTGACAACTTTGCCTGACTAGTAACTGCTTTTTCAACTTTGGTGATAGCAGCAGTAATATTTGAAAAATCTGACTCAAAATTATTTTTGACAATATAGTTACGCACATGTCATGGATTTTATCCAGTTTCTCACTTTTTCAATTTGTAGTAATTCTAGTTTATGTAGGGTTGACTTAATATTTTCTATTTCTTTTTTTTGTAATTTTACTTTCTCCTCAACAATATCGGAAATTGAATTACATTCCGGGTTTGAATTTTCATTGGAATTTTGTCCCTCTTTTTGTTTTTGAACACTAGTTTCAACATTTGCATCTTTCATATTAATGTCCATACTTTTATCTGGCAAATTTGTTCCATTTTCAGTCCTCTCCTCAGTATCTAATTCATTATCAATGTTTATGTTTACATCATTGAAAGGTTCTTGTAATTTAACTCTTGCAAAGATCTCATCTACATTCGGATTACCTCCCTTTGCCCATAAACTCAAAATATCATCTACAGTCGCCCACACGTGTTTGTAATCATGGTTTATCCAATTTTTATTCAATTTTCCCTGAACCAGTACAGTATTTGTTGTGTAAAACATAGTTATTACAATTATTTTCTTTTTGTTTAATAAAAGTTCTACTGACGACTTGTACAATTGAGCATTCGGCGTTTTCCACGTGAATGGTTTTTGCTCGTCATTTATCGTGATAATTTTTGACTTACTGTCGTGATCCTTCCATTTAACCTCATAATCTTTCTCCTCGCCTAAAATTTTAAGGTACTATTATCTGATAAGGAGGGCACGACGCCACAACAGCACGGAGTCATTATTCATTTTGAAAGTAGCTTGCTTTTTACCCATGGTGAGGGCATGTTGTTTGCTCGCTAGTTTTCCTGGTGAGGCCATATTTTAAGTCATGTGGGTATAATGTCGCTATTGTTTGTTGATTTGAGTGATTTGATGATTAAATTTCATAAAAATTTGTTGGAAATCAGCCATATATTCACATATTTCAGCAAAATTTAGCCTTTTGAATAACGTCCATGGGCGCTGCCATTGACCGGAAGTATCCAGAAGAAACGTAGAAAAACAAGGTCATAGTGACATAATAATTCGCTCAGGCCCATGTTAATGATTTTAGGCTAGCAAACATTCGTGAGAGATATTTTAATATATAAAAATGACAATAGAGTGTTTATTATAGAAAAAAAAGGACTGTTAATAGAAGTACAAGTAACTTTCAACACAGTAGAGAATCGAATCACTATTTAGACTTTGTTTGAAAACAAAATCATTGTTATTTGCAGTTGAACAAATTGGGAAAAGTGAAGAGACAACCGCCAAAACCATGAATGTAGATCCAGAAGATGATATGATGGTAAAATTTTATACTAAATTGCAATTCAGCAATGCATAGATTTATACATCTTGCTTCTTAATGATTAATGTCAATCAAATAATTAAAATTTTAAATTAATGAAGTTTATTACAATGTGTACAATATAATTATGCCAATAAATAGTTGGTTTTCATAGGAGTAGATGCACCAAAATAGTCATGAACTGTGTCCCAGAAGTAAATGAATGATGTCCAAGTCATAATCTATAAGTATGACACAACAGTATGGAGTAAATGCACATGAGACAAAGTCTCTACAAGTATATGGTAAAACAATGCAATGGAAAAACGCTTTTATTTTTGTTCTTCATTTTGTATTTACTTGAAGTCAACATGAGGCGTGTTTACCTTGGAAATAATTTAACAAAACTACATCAGAGCATAGACTTCACCAACGTCATGAAAATACCATTGAATTATGGTGTCTTGGAGGTAGGCATCCATACAAAAGTTAAAAGAGGATTTTAACTAATCCGAAGTTGTGATTATGATATGCTGGAATTCACAAAATTAAAGTGCAATTTTCGGTTATAACTTAAATAATTAAACAGGAAGTCACAAGATATGGGAGTGAGCTTGTATAGGTAACTTCTGTGAGTACTTTAATCTAATATTTTGATTATTGCACATTTTTAAAAGAAGAAGGAACATCATAATATTTTATTAAATTTATTGCGGAAAACACTCTATGAATCTTTTTTTGATCATAAGTTAAATATTTTTTATCATTATGTCATGCGCTATTTGTTCCTTCATAAAATTTGTCTCGAAAGGATAAAGTATTGTAGAATAATTCCAAATGTAATTGTAACGTTAAGTTTCACTGGTCATCTAACTAAATACCGAACTTACTGTAAACTTCATTTCTGCATATGGCCATTCGACAACTGATTAAATAGCAAAAGTAACAGGAAACAGTTACAATGACCGGAAATTACAATGACATGCCACAATTTACTAGGGAACTGCGCAAGAAAAACAATAAAAAGACAAAAGACAAACGTAGACAACGAGAAGAAATCGGGATAGCCGGACTAGGTACCGGCACTAGAAAGAGATAGCGGTAGGGTTAAACCGGTTTATGAATACCCAAACCTTCCCTTTCTCTATCCTGTCTCCTATAGTATAATAAACATACAAATAAAACTCAATTCAGGTAGCCCGGCACCTGAATCGGTTTTCAGGGGCTCCGTCTACAGAGCTGCCGGACACGTCCCCAGTTTATGGATAGGGGAATGCCCTGTCTGTGCGGGGTAGTCAGGTCATAATACGGAAAGCCTGACCGCGAACTATTGTAGCCAAACTGTGTGGAGAAATGCCTAGCTCCGTGTAGTATAAAGACCCCTTCTATATTGTCTAAAGAGAGCACTCGTATACAAGCCAAAATTTCCTACCCCTACCCATTTCTCCTCTTTACCAGTGGCAATCAAAACTCGATGACCCGCTTGTCCCTTCCACCTTTGTTTCTTTCTTCTCTTACTTATATATGTTTTTTATTGATTTACTTGTTCTCGTCCTGATTTTGCTGAAATATTGCTGACTGGACCTTAATCTCTAACTTATCAATCAATCAATACCAAAATATTGAGAAGAAAAGAATAAGACAAAATTTAATTTAGAAAGGAATGCTCGTCGCTAAACTGCCAGCTAGCTCAAGGAGCCTAGTCTGCTGGCAAAACACTGTCGCACAGGAAGAAAAATCAAATTCAAAACTTCCCGAAGGGTTTGGTAAAGAATCATTATGGGTTTCAGTAGACATCAGCAGTATCAGTGCGTGGCCGTTATACCTGTAAAATCTTCAGGTCATTGGATCCCAAAGCAGTTTAACTGAATCATCAAGAATACCCTGTCAATATCCCCTATTATGTAAAGAATGTAAGTTACGTCCTAGTAACTTAGTCTTTTGAGTGCAGATAAAATCTAGTCATTTTGAAAACGATAAACTCAAAAATACCTTTAAAAAAATGATAGAGAACTAATAACCAATATAATCTAAATGGAAAGCCAAAATCAGCTCATGGTAGAGCTTTGAACGGGGGAGATACTCTCCAGTTTTAAAAAAGAAATTACAAAAATGTTGATGTTGAAAGTTTCTTTATAATATCGTCATGAATGACAAAAGAAATATCTTTCGATTTTTCCGTTTGCCCATTTATCCACTCAGCGAAAATAGAGTGCAGCAAATAAAGACGTCATTTACTCCGATCAAACATATTTTAAAACTCATTGGGAATTATAGGAATTAAACACTGGTTTTTAGACAATTATGTATGTATAAACTCCGGCAGGTCACTCACAAACTTTACAGAAAGTCCTTTGGACTTTCCTCAGTTTGTGAATGTGCTGCCGCAGTGTATACATTGATAACTCCCCCCCTTCCCCCCAAAAAAACAGTGTTTAATCCTATAATATTTGTTCCAGAGAAAAACTTTTATAGTATTTGTTACTAACGGAATTAAAGTTATATTAATAAATATTGTTCCAAAAGGAAGAATATTATGCCAATGCTTATAATATTTATTCAAAAGGAACTTTTGTTATGTAGAACAAGTATAAATCAAATTATGGTTGTTTTAATTGTTCAGACGGCAGTTGATCATTTGCAAATTTCCCAAATCATGACCGTTTGAAAGGGCGATAAGCCGTTTTTGGAGGACTTGCCAAAGTCAACTTTCACTCTTACACTTGCAATATTGGGATTTGTTTCCAGTGTGAATCCGCTAAAAGGTTTATTTAGCATTATTCAAAAATGGCATCCTATTTTGACATCACCACCTAATTGAAATTATTAAATAAATTGTATTTAATCATATCGTTTATTTTCTAGGAAGATTTTTCACATCTGTAGGAGGATGGCCCCTTTTCGGGATGTCGGGATTAGATGTTTTCTCGGGATTTTTATAATTTACGTCCGGGATTTTGGGAAATAAATTCACCAGGAATTGGAATTTCATCAGTCCTGATGTTTCTTTGTAGTTTGGGATTTCTGGATTTAGCAAAAATAAAGTCGGAACTCCGGGATGACACCCCTCCGGCTCCCCCTCATCTTTCTATCAAAGAATTACTCATATTATTTCAATGATATTGTCTTGGATCTATAACGTGAAGAATTCATATCAAATAAATGGGAACAAAATGTAAACAAAACAAACTCCATGGGCATTATAAAAAGTAGATATGAACCTAAAATTTATTAGAATTTAAATTAAACAAAGTCCTTAAAGCGTGAATATGATGATTATGTTTATTCTGTTTCCTGTTTCTGTCTTTTGGCGTCTTTCTGTCTGTGATCCTAATATTGCCATGTATTCTGAGTTTTTGATTTTGGTTTGTTGCTTCGGAATTCATTTGGATATTTATTCTGTTCACTTTTACATTTCACTGTGTTGTTTCTGTTGTACGTTGATACTGTCCTATGGCCTCGGAGAGGCTTTTGGCCCATATGCCTAGTCGTAGAATTCCCAATGTTTCCTAGATGATGTTGAAAAAGTTGAAAATGTTCTGAAAGCGCATGGTCTTTTTAATAGATGTATCTTGTGAAGGAGAGGTATTTACAAAAATACAACTCCCAGGACGTTTACTTTTCCGAGCCTGAAATGCGAGGGAAATAAAGATTCAAGACTTGTATTTTTGGGGCAATTCCCAAATGTTTATGATATATCGATTTAATAACACCAATGTCACCATTGTCTTTTTCAGAAAAAGCTATGTAGATACCTAAAACTTGATAAAAACGAAAGTTGTAATAAATTTTAATAGTAATACTTAGAACCCGAAAGCTCTACTTTTGGGGATTTGCTAATCATATCTTTGATTAGCGCGGTTCTTGTTGTAAATAGACAATATATTTATTGTGTTATTCATCCGTTCGTTATAAATGAAGGCCGCTTAATAGATTATTTGACCAGTTCTTTCGGTCGTTTGTTGCGTCTGGCAGGAAAAGCTGAGTTATGTAATTTACATACAAAACACGCTTATTTACATTGCCTTAACTAATTCTGTAGATTTATAGAAATTGTTTTGACGGAATATCGTAGTCTGTTGTTAATCTTTTTTGGTACCGGCCGCGGGTTGTGAAGGTCAGCATTCAGGCAAATTAGGCCACATTGCCATACCTTTGCGACATGACTGACAATTTTGACTCTGACTAATTTTGTAAGTTAACATCCGATTCCATATCTCCATATCAGTAACTGTACATAGAAGAATCATCTACTCTTGCATATACATACATCGAACATGGTAGTTTAGCGTCTATGCAAAATTAGGTCACTTTGATCTATATTGTCCATATTATTGACTTACATTTAGGTTTACATCCGAGTTTATATATCAGTTACTATACATGCTAATATCGTGTTACATTACAAATTCATACTTCTCCGATGGCAAAATCCAGGCAAATCAGTTCATATAGACCTATTTTTCCACTTGAACGGAAGAGTTCAGATTTCGATAATTATACATTGCAGGTTGATCTAGCCTTACATATGCATGCATCTCTGATGGGTCAGATGGTAGGTTAGCATCCAAGCATAATGAGGTCACTTTGACATATAATTGCTGCTTGACGGGACCAGTTCCGATTTCAATTATTATACAAGGTAGAATCATCTTATCTTGCAAATGCCAACATCTCTGATGTTAGGTCAGCATACAGGGAAAATAAGGGCACTTTGACCTATATTTATCAATTGAACGGATGAGTTCAGATCGCAATCATTAAATATGGTAGGATCGTCTAGCCCTGCATGATTTATCTGATAAAAAGTCAAATCCATTCTAAATTAAATATATTTGACCTATATTGTTTGCTTGATATACTTACATTCAATATAAGGACTGAATTCAGATCTCATTCGGTGTACATGGTATGGTCATCTAATCTTGTGCATGCATTTTTGATAGTAGGGTAGCCGCTAGGGAAAATTGGTTGCTTTGACAATGTGCCGTAACGAGGCGAATTTTGTTATTGTTGATAACCTTATTTTTTTATAATTTTGCATGCAAATTTATTGATTATAGTATGTTATTCTTCCATCGTTGCCTTTTGAATAGTTCATGATATATCTATTCAATACAGCATAAGATCCAACAATTTTTTTTTGTTTCAGAGAACCTCAATAGACGACTCATTGGTTTACCATGTCGATATGGTGAAAAACTCAGTTGGAGGATATTCGTTTGCTGTGACGGATGAAATTCGTTTGTTAAGATTTTTGTGCTTGGGGAATGCATCCTATTACGACCATGCTGCAAATGTCCGCGGAGAAAGTATTCGATGTATAGACAGGTATTACATATATACTATAACATTTTCGATCATTTTGGCAACAGAGTGACAACCTGGTCATCTGTTTTCAATTGTTTGATAGAAACATAATGACAAAGCCCCACTTAACAGAAATAGTTTTTGATTATCAATACTAATTGTTAATTGCCATATATCTATTAAAATTTAAAAAAAGTTTCATACAATCCACAGATGTCACTTATTTGTCTTGACAAGACTTAGTTTTCTGGCTGTATCAATCAACGTTATCACTTTGAAGTTATCTGATTAGGTTGATACAATTTTGTCAGATCTTGAAACTGGTCAGTTGAGATGGCGAGCTGTTTTTAAGATTGGGTCAGTGTGTAACAATTTACCTTCAAGGATTGAACAATTGCAAAAAATCTATGGAAAGTCAAAGGATATCCACCGTAAAAACTATTCCAAAACTAAACACGTGCAGAAAAAGAAAAAGACAAAAAATTACCAGGATTGAAAATATTGTGTCAGGGTTTTGAAATGTGGACAGGTTTTTCTTCTGGTGGTCACGACCGGTGTTTTTTTTTCTCGATCATTTCAATACATCATATCCTGTTTTTGCCATAGAACACATAAAAGAATGATCCATATGACTTAAAAAAACAAATCATCAAACCAACCAATAACAATAAGATGAGTTTATAGCATCTTTATAAAGACAACCTTTGATAACACAGGACACTAGACGGGCTTGAAAAATCACACAATACACATTTTACATCAAATATTTTAGCAATACCAAAAGCAACTGCTATATCTCTCAAATGTTTAGCAATATCATATACATTTAATTTTTCTAGGATGCTAATGGCAGACAAAGGTGAACACATACTGCAGCTTATTCAAGATGTGAGCTGTAAGGGCCGTGTCTTTAAACAAACACCAGTCTTGCATGCCTTGGCGATTTGTGCAAGATGTAATATACCAAAAATAAAGACAGCTGCCTACGATATCCTTCCTGGTGTATGTCGTACTCCAAGTCATTTATTTGAATTTGTGTCATTATGCGAGCATGAAAGTGCTGGCACAGGTTGGGGACGATCTCATCGGGCAGCTATTAATAAGTGGTACAATAAGTTTAAACAAAATCCTATGAGATTAGCTTATTTTGTCACCAAGTATAAACGAAGGTTTAACTGGAGTCATAGGGATCTTATTCGACAAGCGCATGTAAATCCCGAAACGAAAGACATAAGTTACATATTGGCATATGTAGCGAAAGGAATTAAATATGCTAACAAATTACACAGTCAAGAAGACGGGTCGATTCAGGAAATCCGCCAATATTTTAGGGCAGTTGAAGCCTTGAATCATTGGGAAAAAGAAAGCATTGAAAACTTAAAAAGCCTTATTGCTAAGCATGAACTGGCTTTAGAGCATATCCCGGGTGAACTGTGGGATAATACGAGCATTTGGGACATTCTTCTTCGACGTGGCTTCACAACAGCTACACTTCGTAATCTTGGAAAGATGTCTAGTCTGATGATATTTGAAGCTGATTCTTTTCCAGAAAGTTTCATGATCGAGATGCTAAGCAATCATGAAATAGTAAGAAACGCACGTATTCACCCATTTACAATACTTACAGCCTGGAAACAATACAGAAAAGGGTATGATAATCAGAGAAAATATAAGTGGCCTGTTAATGAACGTATCGCAAATGCTTTAGAAAACGCTTTCTACTTAACTTTTCATCCTGCAAGTTGTACCGCTAAACGATTTTGCTTAGCTGTAGACGTCAGTGTTTCAATGACAGAATCTTATATTGATGATTCGAAAATTGTAACCACCATTGAAGCAGCAATTGCAACAATGCTTGCAACAGCTAAAGCAGAAGAAAAGTGCGAAGTTGTAGCATTCTCAAATAAACTGACACATATCCCTTTATCAAGATCTGAAAAGCTGGTAGCTGCATTTGAAAAATTTAGTTATACCTTACAGACTAGTGGTCATAGTTCTGAATCAGATTGTGCTTTGCCAATCATATGGGCATATGAACACAAAAGAAAATTTGACGTTTTCGTTTTGTACACTAACTCAGAAACGAAGGACAGTAATATTTCCATCGTTGATGCACTTAAGCATTATAGGGAATACACACTTGATAAACATGTCTGCTTGGTAGTAGTTGGAATGACAAATAATGGTGTCAGTGTCGCTAACCCGCAAGATCCACTTGTGACTGATGTTGTTGGCTTGGATACACATGCTTTTCATACTGTTGCAAACTTTGTAGAGGGAAAATTGTGAAAAGAATTTATAACTAGTTATGTTGTATCATTATTGTCGAAATGTAATGCAATAACGGTAATTTTGTGATATGTTTTTCATTAGTAAGATAATGTCATATAATATGTAAACTGAATTACTGTATATTTTATTTTCTCTATACTGTATGAATATATACGGCATTTGTGTGAACAAAATTAAACTGAACTCTTCTTTTAAAATGCTAGATTGAAAAAGAAATATTTTTAAATATTTCAATAAAGATCTGTTCAGTCTGAAAACTTTGTTATTCGCCGGTAATAACATTACTCAAATAACAAAATACCGAAGTTGCTGTAAATTTATTTTCTGCATATGGCCATTTCGACAACTCATGTCTCATCAGTGCAGATAAAATCTAAACATTTGGGAGACAATAAACTCAAAGATGTTTCAAATCAGATAGAGAAAAAATAACCAAATATGATCTAAATGGAAAGCCAAAATCAGCTAAGGACAGAACTTTGAATGGGGAAGATACTCCTTAGTTTTAAACAAAATTTACAAAAAATTAGTTTCCAAATTAAATCGGATTCGGGTCAGCACCGAAATACTGATTACTTGGCTGGTGAATACCCTCGGGGACTAACAGTTCCACCAGCAGTGGCATCGACCCAGTGGTAACAAATAACAAAATACAGTTGGCTAACAATACACAACTTAAACCCTGAATACATTTAAATTCTAACAATATTAGTTCCGTTCAGTTTTATAAACTATGTTAAGGATGAACAACACTTTGCGTATTAGATTGATACAGAACTAATACTGTTTCATTGTATTTAATAATAAATAGTGAAGTAACTGTTAATTTATTTTGCTTAATTTATTTAAATGTCGAAACCGAAGAACAGGTCAAATGATTTTTCGAAAATGCCTATTTAAAAAGTAACAACTGTTGTGTTGGTTGAATGATGTCCATAACTTAATTTATTTTTTTATGCCCCGCTACGAAAAGTCAGGGAGGGGGCTTATTGTTTTACCCTTGTTTTTTTGTGTATCGCTTCTTAAATATAAATCGATCTAATATATAGCAAACGGAACAATTGGAGTTTTTATTCAAATGTTTAACTAATATATATATATATATATATATATATATATATAAAAGGAAAACCAAAATCGGTATCAATTTACAGTAGCAAGGTTTCAATACTGCATCTGCATTTTCATGATCGATATGAAAAACAGGGGTTGAAAATCCGTAGAAACAAAATGAGATTAAATGATGGGGATCGTGCAATGTTGATAAGATCCTTGTTTGATTCTGATAATTGATGGTACTCCTGGATCTAAACAACAACTTTACAGGTAGATTATTTCTCTTCAAAGAACAGTTTATGTTATGAGAAGTAATTCGAGTTGTCCTGTGGTCCATTTTTTTAATATTGAGTTGAATATATAGGTCTTCTTCTTCTTTGGATTTCCACGGTCATGATTGATGACGAGTGGTGTGGTGTGGAGTTAAATCTGCTCGTTTAAATAATTCAAACAGTACAATAACACTTATTTTGGTTTCGGTCCAAACTGTGATTGAAGATTCTTTTTTCACTTAATACTGAGAGGATCATTTCTTTTCGTCATTTTCAAGATTTTAATAGCAATTGCTGTTGAGTTGCTAGCGGACACTACCGTAACGAAAGGGGGGGTCTGGTGACTAAAAAACAGTGCAACCAACTATTTCTTCTGAAATACCTGTATCTAGACAGTACCATTAAGGTTCATACTTTTTCTGGTGTTTTGCACTTTCTTTGTCTTATTGCCCTTTGGATTTCGGCTTTTGATATTACCCTCCATTTGTTCATATATTTAAATTGTCGGGCTCGTTATAGCCATATAAATATATACTTATATTTACTTATGATAATACGTGTATGGTCGTAATACACAAGTTCCAAGATATAAATGAACACTTGGGAAATGTTTGCTTCGACAATAGAAATATTTCATCGTGTCATCCGGTGTCCTACAAAAAGGCAATTCCGAAGTCTCAGTTTTTGAGACTTCGTCGACTTTGCATTGACGAAAAACATTTCTCAGTGCAGTGTCAGAAGATGGCTTCTTTTTTTCCGTAAGAGAGGACACCAAAATAAGGTTATCAACAAGGCTCTGGACTCCGTTGCCAAAGAGGACATGTGTAACATTACAGCGTCCCACTGATGACCGCGTCCCTCTGATCCTTACGTATCATCCCTACAATGGTGCGATAAAAATATTCTTCTCAAGGACTTCAAATCAATCGTCTTAAAGGATTGTTTGATGGCCGATGTCTTCATGTCCCTTCCTTAAACAACCTTCAAAAAGGGAAAGCATAGGTCAGCATCTCGTGAAGAGTAATTTCAAAGGTGATCACAACAAGACAAAACGTGATTATTCTGGTATCAGAAGATGTGACTGGTCAAGATGATTAACTTGGCCTTTTATAGATGAAACCAACAATGTCCAGGGCCCCAACAATACCTTCTGGATTAACAAGGGTTTTACTTGCATAACCGAGAATTTGGTCTATGCCATTAAATGTAAACGTTGTTCTATGGTGTACGTCGCAGAAACTTGTCGACGCCTCGGTGATCGTTTGTTGAGCACTTACGCTCCGTTAAGAAACAGGATGATTGTCCGGTCGGCAACCATTTTCGAAGACCATATCATAATGAACTTGACATGCATGTTACCGTTCTGGCACAGTCTGACAGTGAAAAATCCAGACAGTTTTTAGAACAACGCATCATACACGTTTTTGGGCAGCATTCGCACAAAAGGTATGAATGTAAAAGAAAACAGTTCTATTCTTAATTCTTTTCATCCGTCTCTCCTATTTCATCTGGTCTATTATATTTATGTCGGCCCAGACGTAATCAGGACGACATATTGTTCTTTGTCCGTTTCATTATTGTTTCTTTCTTCCAACTTTTTTTTGTCTGGCAGAGATGCTTGGACAGAATTCTTTCATACTTGGCACAAAATTGGACCACCGTGAGGAGATGTGCATGCACCGGCATAATTTAACAATATTGCCGCCTATTCCAAGATGGTCACCATTTTACGTTAAAAAATTGAAGATTCAATATCTCCGGAACTGCTTTGTAGAAATTTATCATATGTCATATGTTGCCTTGTTCAATAAGATGAGGGGAAGGAATTTATGCGAGAAAAAAAATCAAAATGGCTGCCGTTTCCAAGATGGCCGCCAAAATACGTAAAAAATTATAAAATTTATTTAATATCTCAGCAACTGCTATACAGAATTTGATCATATTTTTTTCTTTGATAAATGTTCAGTGAGATGAGAGGAAGGAATTTATGTTGAAAAATTTTCCAAAATGGCCGCCATTTCGAAGATGGCTGCTAAAATATATAAAAAGAATCAACTTTGTCCGATTTCAACAAAAATTGCTTTCTATATAGATTTTGATGCTGCGAACAAGATGGAATCATCGAACTGACATCAGCTATTGCTTGCAATTGCAAATGTAGTATTGCTATTGTTCTTTGCTTTATTTTCTTCCAATGATTTTTGTCTGGCTATTTTCTCAAAGATGCCTGGACAGAACTATAAGTTGTAAAATATTTACTTCTAAACCGTTATCCAGCCATTTCATTACTCCCTGAGGTAATTAAATCTTCTGGTATTGGTCTTCTTATAGACTCCAAACGTTTGCAGATCAATAAAAAGTGTACAAGATTTTCTTCTGCTTCTCTGCATAGTTCACATATACCATAATAATGTTCTGTTTATTAAATTTTACTCGATCGACTTGGAGAATATAGCTTCCAGTTACAATTTTCAACTTTGTAGGTATTTTAATGATTTCTCTCACATTCATAGTGTTAGTGTAAATAATGGGATGGACTTTTGAAGAAATTTCCTTTTTCCACTGATTTTTTGAGATTGGATTATATAAAAATTGCACTGGGTCAGTCAAACTATACTTTAGAAAAATCCGTCTTAAGTGCCTAAACCAGCTATCACTATTTATTGACTTTATATTCATTTGTCTTTATGCTAACCGCCATTCAATCGAATTTACATCTTGTCTGGTAATATTTCCCAAAAATGAAAATATTTTAATGTCAGCCTGTGCTTCAATCGGTAACATACCAGTAATTATATATAAAGCCGGATCTGCTACAGTTTTTGGTAATGATAATAATTGTTTTAATAGTTTTTTAAACTGAACGGATAGATGTTCTAAATTTTTCCCAGATGGAGTAACAATCTCTAATCCATATGTCATAATTTGTAGAATATATGTATTCATAATTGACATGGCTGTTGGTGGATCCAGGCCATTTTCACCGTGTAATCCAACCCCCATTAAGCTGTATAGTGCTCTTCTGGCTTTCTTTAAATTCTCCTCAATTGTGATTTTACATGTATTACTATCAGATCTAGATATTCCAATATGTGTGGCTTTACTTGTAGTGGGTAAAATAGAATTTCCTAATGTCCAAAAATCATCTGGAACTTTTTCTGATAAATTTGATGATTGTATAATATTACTTTTAACAGGCTGAAATAAGTAAGCTTCTCTACTGCTATAATCAAAAGCCATGTAAAGTAAAATCTGTTTTTCAAATGGACAGATACTAAGTATAGCCAGGTCGTCTGCATAAGTAGGTGCACAACATGGAATATTACCAATTTTTCCACCATATCCAGATTCAGTTAGTATATCCAAAAGTTTATTAATGTTAACTTTGTATAGATCTGCTGACAATGTTCCTCCATGTCTAACTCCTTGTTCTATTTTAAAAGTATCTGAAATTTTATTATTCCATTTCACACTAGAAACTGCATGTTTATATAAATTATCAATAACTAAAATCATAATATAATCTTCTAATTAAACCAGCATGATTTACAGCATCAAATGCAGATTTTGCATCAAGCATTGAAAGTATTGTTTGATCATGTAAATCACCATTTTCTCTATGATATTCTTCTATAATTAACGAACAATTCAATGGCGCTACTTTTTTGTGAAACCTCTCTATAGAGGATTCTGATGTTTTAAAATGTCAGGATTAATTCTAATTTTTATTAGCTCACCTGGCTTAAAAGGCCATGCGAGCTTTTGTCATCACTTTGCGTCCGTCGTCCGTCTGTCGTCCGTTCGTCGTCCGTCAACAATTTCAAAAATCTTCTCCTCTGAAACTGCTGAGCCAATTGTAACCAAACTTGGCCTAAAGCATCACTAGGGTATGCAGTTTCAAAATTGTGTTCGATTAGTCGGCTGGTCAAACAACATGGCCGCCATTGCTAAAAATAGAACATAGGGGTAAATTGTTTTTGGCCAATAACTTGAAAAGCGTTACAGATATCAAAAATCTGTTATAGTTTAAATGATAAGCATGATGAGATCTACCTACCATGCAATTTTGAAGAAAATATGAAAACCGGTCTCGGAGTTATAGCCCTTTTTCCGTAAAATCTTCTAAATTTTTGCATTTTTTATTTTTTCATTCAAGAAGTGTAACAGATAGAGGTCAAGTGTAAATTACAAAAAGGTTCAGCATATCAAGATCTACCCACCATGAAATTTTGAAGAAAATCCAAAAACCCTTGTATGAGTTATTGCCCTTTTTTCATGTAATTTTCAAAAATTTCATATTTTAGCTCACCTGGCCTAAAAGGCCATGTGAGATTTTGCCATCACCATGCGTCCGTCGTCTGAAAATCCTGAAAAAACTGATAATTAAGTCCAAGGCTAATATACTTTAAAAAAGTCTTTAGATCCGAACCAAACTTTAACTCGATCTGTAACTCATGGTGGTAGACTTAGATTTTGTAGATTTTGTCTCATTTGCATTTACTCCATATCCTTTCTTTGTTAATTACGTACCAAATATTAGCTCATTATCTCGAATGGTTTAGTAAAAAGTCCGGACAACTGATTTTTTTCCCTAAATTTTCCAAGTCCAAGGTCAATTACTCAATCAATAAAAGAAATTGTGTTCATGGGACACGAATGCCCCCGCCAGATAGAATCGGTAAACAGGACGTAGATGAGTGACGGAATTGAACAGGAGAGAAACGGTACAACTCATCATAACAAAACTTCAGTCCAAATGTCCAATAATTCCTGCATACACAAGCTGAGAATTCCTTGACGAAAATTTCGGACGTACAATCAAGGGTAAACCTTAATGCCCCCGGCGGGTGCATAAAAATCATTGGACTGAACCAAACGTTAGCTCGGTCTACAACTAATGTTGCAGTTGGTGTACTGACATACTGCATACAATTTCAATATCTGGAGTGGTTTAGAAACTAGAGAATGTGTCCATATTACACGGATGCCCCGCCATTGTCCCTATTAGTAGGTAAATGAAATTAAACCCAATTTCAACCTAAGTCCCTCATGGAAACTTTATAACTGTTGAACTGTAAAGTGCTTATAAATCAGAAAGGTGAAAATTATGTGGCAATTTTATAAAGATACCATGTTGTATAGTTGCTGAGGAATTGATCTAATCGTAAAATTTTAACCAAAGTCACTCAAGTGTGATGTGCAGGGTATGGACACCTAATTGTTAGTGCTTTGGGTTGTACTCATTAAGGTGAATGCTATGATGCAATATCATAAATATATATAGTTGATGAGAAATGGACCTAGACACAAAGTTTAACGAAAGTCACTCAAGTGTGAAATTTAGGTCATATATATCTTATTCTTGGTGCTTTAAGTAGTTCTCATTAAGGTGAATGCTATGATGCAATACCATGATCTATCATGTATAACTGAAGAGAAATGGACCTAAACGCAAAATTTAACGAAAGTCACTTGACATGGACGCATAATTCTTTGTGCTTTGGGTAGTACTCATAAAGGGTAATGTTATGATGCAATATCATAAAAATATCATAAAATAGTTAATATAAAACATATCTAAACGCCAACATGAACCAAACTTGGTGTGAAATGTAGGTCATTGACACCTAATTGTTAGTGCTTTGGGTGAACCTTAAGATGCAATATCATAGATATCATGTATAGTTGACGAGAAAAGGACCTTGACACAAAATTTAATCAAAGTCACTCAAGTGTGAAATGTAGGTCATTGACACCTAATTGTTGGCGTTTTATGTAGTATTCATTAAGGTGAATGTTAAGATGTAATATAATTAAGATATGCGTAGTTGATGAGAAACAGAAGAATATGCAAAGTCTAACCACTCAACCATGAAAAGTAGGTCATGGAACTTAATTATTGGTGCATTGAGTAGAACTCATAGAGGTGAATAATATGATGAAATATCATAAAGATATCACTTGAGGCTATCAAACTATGGACCTAAACTTTTCACCAAAGGACGTATGTATGGATGGACGGACGTACGAATGGACAAGGGTAAATCAATATGCCCTTCCACTTTCATGGCGGGGCATAAGAAGACTGGAAAACTGATATTTTACCAAAACTTTTCAAGTCCAATGCCCTTATCGCCATCAAAAATCATTGGACAGAACCAAACTTAGCTTGATCTGTAACTCATAGTTGTAGACTCGCATACCAAATATTAGCTAAATATCTTCAATAATATGGGGAAAAAGTCTGGAAAACTGACCGAGTGACAGCTACAGTGCAAAACTAAAATCTTCTTCAGCGAAGCCAGAAGGGGACTAGAAATGATGGTGTAATGTTTAACTGTGTTCCAGGCTGGCGCCCATTATTTTTTGTCCGCTTAGAAGAAACGAGCATTATTTGTTAAGGACTTACCATACATCATTTCTGTAAAGTTTGGCTGAATCAATTGTTTCAGGATATGATGAAAAACACAAAAGAAAGAAAGGCAAAACATGGAAATGCAATGAACAATGGATGCTAAGTGATGATGATAGCTCAACCTGAAATGATAAAAGTATGATTTTCCAATAAGTCTCATTATATACTAAGTTCACTGTCTACAACCATGATTTGTCATATCCATTAAATGAGAAAATTTTGTTCAGAATCTTGCAAGTTCAGTTTATTTGTGTTAAGGATGTTCCATATATCATTCTGTAAAGCTTGGTCAAATTTGCTTTGCTGGTTTCAGATGAGATGATAAAAATATGATTTGAGTTAGTCCAATTTAATAGAACTATATTCTGCACTGGGGGCCATGTTGTTTGTCAAATCATGTAAAATACTTTCCAAACATCATACCAGTACATTATGGTTAAAACATTTGCTTCAGTAATTTCAGGGCAAATGATAAACATGTAGTTTTTCTCTTTTCTCTGAGGGTGCAATGTTAAACTAATTTAACACAAATGGCCATAATTTTTAACAGACCAGAATGAAATGAAAAAAAAATTGTGTAGGACCTTCCACAAAGCATCCCTTAAATATTTGGTTAAATTTGCTTCTGTAGTTTCAGAGGAGATAGTTCAAATGTGAAAAGCTAATGGACAGATAGATGGACAATGGATGCCAATTTTAACATGTTGTGACAATGTACGCTATAGACATTGATACTTGGTAAATAATCAATGACCAAATAAACTAGGAATTCAAAGAAATATATAATTTACAATTAAAACAAGTCATGTATTTGTGTACCGCAATTTTTTCATCTGTCCCAAGTCAGGAATATGTTGGTAACTGGCCTGTCCGTGTCTTCTCATAAAATTTTAGTTTCTTGATATTTGGGTTATTGGATGTGGTTTGTTTCCATTGATTTATTCACTTTTTCACCTTTTTGGGGCCATTTCGGGCTTGCTATATGGTGTGAGATTCCTCACTGTGTTGAAGACCGTACAGTAACCCCCAGATGCTTTGTTTTGGGTCGTTTTAACCTGGAAATGGGATGTTGTCTCCTTGACATTTACCCCATTTCCTTTCTTTTTCATATGTACAATAAACCAATACTTGAACAAATACCCCACTGAGTGTTTTGTCTTATTAATGACATTTGTGTCTGTAGGACACAGATGCTGCTCCGTTTAGATAAATGTCCAACTATGATGTATACGGAGCAGGGCGGTGTGTCCGCGCACCTTAGACTAATTCGTTTAGAAAGTGGACAACTTAAATGTAAATATTGCCTTTAAATGCTTGAGTAAAAAACTTTTGAAAAATTCAATTAAGCTTCAGAATTTTTTTTCTGTAGTATGTGATATGGGGTCCTGAACAGAGCTTGACCAAATTTTGCCTTAACATTGTATTGGCCGGTGTGTCCGCGCATGACCTAGAAAACCCAACTTAGGAATGTTAGAAAGAAACATTTTACAAAACGAACCATCTGATAAAGGAAACTTACTATTTCATTGATTTAATGAGGCAAATTTGTGTATTGAAATTACAAAATACTTGAAAAGGGGGTTCAGAATAAAAGTAGGGTTAAACAGATTAGCTGTTTTTAGCCTTTTGAAGTTAATTACGTATTTTTCCGCCAAAATTTGTAAATTTATTTCTTTTCATCAAATATTAAAAGTTTAAGTTGTAAACTTGTTGACACAACGTTTTGCGTTTCCCAAACGTGGCTTTAACATCTAAAGGTCGGAGGTGCGCGGACACACCGGATGCGCGGACACCGGTTCTCACACTGTATTTTTAGTAAAATTGTTGCATCATTAAAATCCGTACCATGTGTTCATCTTTGATAACATAAACAATTGTGGACCCAAATTGATGTCTCCCTCGTGCCTACTTGGTCACAAAATTGATGTGAAAACTCGAACTGACTAAATCAGAAAACTTAACATCTTTGCTAGACTGTGAAATTAGGGTAACTGGCAAAAGCAATATAGCAGACTGTCATGTACTAACCAAGATCAACCTATATACCAAATATTATTGACCTACCACTTATAGTTACTTAGAAAATAACATAATCACAAAAACTTAACATGCTCACTAAACCGTGAAATTGAGGTCAAGGACAGAAGCAATGTGACAGACTGTCATGTACTATCTAAGACCAACCTACATAAAATATATCATTGACCTACTACTTATAGCTACTGAGAAACTAAACTTAACACAAAAACTTTACATGTTCTTTTGACCGAGAAATTGAGGTCACAGACAAAAGCTATATAGCAGACTATTATGTACTATTCAAAACCAACCTATATACCAAATATCATTAACCTACCACTTATAGTTACTGAGAAAATGACCTAATCACAAAAACTTGACGTACTAGACCGTGAAATTGAAGTCAATGACAAAAACCATATGACAGACAGTCATGTACTACCTAAGACTAACCTACATACCATATATCACTGACCTATCACTAATTGTTACCGAGAAACTAAACTAAGCACAAAAACTTAACATGAAAGTTTACCATCGCCGTTATACTTTGTATGCATATGTCTTGCTTTCCGCGCCTTTCGATGCAGGCGAGTCAAAAATAATCTGCAACATTGAAACTTTCTAACAGATCGACTAGGAGAATTTTGCACAAACAATGTACCTTTTAAATGGACTGATGGACAGACAGCAAGAAAGACAAAAAAATGAACAATTGGACAGATGGAGAAACATTATATATGACACTATTTTATACATATGGTTTAAAAATGGATAACAGGAAACACCTACAATGGCGTTTATGGTAACTGAACAGACCATATAGATGATCATATGTACATTTTCTTTTTATGCTAAGAAACATACTGCTAAAATTTATTATGCTAGGAGTACTAGATTTCAAGCATAATTGACAATCCCAGTTTGCCTAAATATGGAGTCAAGCCTTGAAAATAATTTACAGAATCTGTTTTAAATCTTACAGAATTATCCATACAATGGTACTTGTACACTATAAAGATGCATGTTCTGGTAAGAGCCATATTAGACAAACACTTCTCACACAAAATATTTTGAATGATTCATACCAAATGTCAGATTCCTATGTTTGTGAAATCTTTTACATTAATGTTTAACTCTGCATTACTGTTGAAATATTCATCACTTGAAAATTTGTGACAGATGCCTGTGTTTTTTATGTTTTAAACTTTGGACATAATCTGGCTAATTTGATACTATACGTCAAAACTGTATAATTCATTTAGTTTTAATATTTGGGTGTCATATTCAACTACATGTACCAACAAAGTCCAACTTCTTTAAATGTGGAATTGGCCTTCTGCAATACTTTACAATGAAAATGCCCTTTTTATATTAAGGCGACACAGATAGCCCTGTCATAAATTGATGCTCACCTTAGAAACATTAGACAACTGCCTTTACATCAAACTTTGATTTTGCAATGATGCTGTGATTAAGATTTAAATCAAGTGAAAATTTAAATGTAGTGAAAATCATACTTTACTGTTTTGATATTTCAACATCAAAAACTGTTAATTATCTCGGACAATTTCAGTATTTTAACGATTTTTCAATTTTTTTTTTACATTAATTGCTTTCCAGAATGCAGAAGCGACTATCATATTTCGGAATTATTCCAGATAATCCTGATTGTTTGGCAGCTATGCCAAGCAATTATGTTTGGAAGAGAAAATACTTTATTGAAAATATTTCAAAGTAATCAAATTATTAATATTATTAAACAAGTGTGGATCGTATTGCAAGGCAATACAGAAGTCCCCTACCGGTGGAATAATTCAGTATACCAGCAAAAATAGTTAAAGAAAAGTTTTCTGAGCCAAAGGCCCATAACTTCCGTCAAAAATCAATGGACCAAACCCATAATCAAACTTGATCGGTAACCCATAGAGTTGATTAACAATGCAAATATCAGCTTAATATCTGAAACGGTTTAGAAAAAAGTCTGGAAAATCTATATTTAACCAAAATTTTCTAAGTCGAAGGCCCATAACTCTGTCCAAAATCAATGGACCGGAACCAAACTTGATCTTTATCTGTAACTCATAGTGGTAGACTCACATAGCAAATATTAGCTTCATTTCTGAATCGATTTAGAAAAAAAGTCCGGAAAACTTATATTTTACCAAAATTTTCTTAGTCAAAGGCCCATAACTCCGTCCAAAATCAATTGACAGAAACCAAACTCGAACTTGATCTGTAACCCATAGTGGTAGACTCATATAGCAAATATTAGCTTCATATCTGAAACAGTTTAGAAAAAAAGTCCGGAAAACCTATATTTTACCAAAATTTTCTAAGTCAAAGGCCCATAACTCCGTCCAAAATCAATTGACCGGAAACAAACTCAAACTTGATCTGTAACTCATGCTGGTAGACTCACATAGCAAATATTAGCTTCATATCTGGAACAGCTTAGAAAAAAAGTCCAGAAAACCTATATTTTACCAAAATTTTCTAAGTCAAAGGCCCATAACTCCGTCCAAAATCAATTGACCGGAACCAAACTCAAACTTGATCTGTAACTCATGCTGGTAGACTCACATAACAAATATTAGCTTCATATCTGGAACGGTTTAGAAAAAAAGTCCGGAAAGCCTATATTTTACAAAAATTTTCTAAATCAAAGGCCCATAACTCCATCCAAAATCAATGGACCGGAACCAAACTCAAACTTGATCTGTAACTCATAGTGGTAGACTCACATAACAAATATTAGCTTCATAGCTGGAAAGGTTTAGAAAAAAAGTCCGTAAAACCTATATTTTACCAAATTTGTTTAAGTTAAAGGGCCATAACTCCGTCCAAAATCAATGAACCGGAACCAACCTCGAACTTGATCTGTAACTCATGGTGGTAGACTTACATACCAAATATTAGATAAATGTCCCTTATAGTGTTAAAAAAGACCGGAAAACTGAGTGTGACGGACTGATGGATGGACTGACGGACTGACTGACTGATGGACTGACGGAGTGCAAACCTAAAGTCCCCTTCAGCGAAGCCGGTAGGGGACTAATAACATTCAGGAGCTTTCTATGAAAGCAACCAAAAGTAAGCATGCTATGATTTTCCAACTTGCACTTGTGCACAAACGACTTTTAATTTCATGACATCATCGACAACAAAAGTCTAATTTTCAACAAACATTTTAGCTATGCTATACGATAAAAGGGTTATTGCATGAAAAGTGTGGAATATTATCCCTAGTGGAATATATATTGCATTCCCATGCTTGTGCAATAAAAAATACTACACAGAACAATATTCCCCATTATTATGCTTCCTGTAAGAAACTGCATTAAAAGTGTCTAATATACTAATTTGGCATAGTATACCTACAGCCATGTACTATGCCTGTCACGTGACTTGGAAGGCGGAGCTACAGTATTGTCAATCAAATAGTGATGAAATCTTAGGGATCTACTGTCATATAAATCCACCTTAATTTGGTAATATTTCTAATACATGTAAAATAAAGTTTTCATCCCACTTGTGACCATTCATTTTACTTCTCTCTTCATTTTATATCATGAAATAAATGAATTTTTGAGATCCGCCATAAAAAGTTATTTTTGCAAATTTCAATGACATTCATGATGCAACTATTCTATTTGAAATATAGGAATTTAAACTGACAGTAACTAAATGAAAAGAACAATTATTTATTAAATTGGAAATTGTAATAAAAGAGGAAAAATAATGACACAGTCAGCATAATTATGATATCTAGACATCAGAGAGATGGCAGCAAGCTCTGTGGGCCCCGCTGTACATAAGTGCAAATTTAAGTGTGTGTGGACACAATACAGGTGTGGACACAGTACAAGTGTGGACACAACACAGGTATGGACACAATTCTATCATCAAGATATAAACAGAATGTAATATCCAACAGCAATAATCTGACCTTGATACAAAGGTCGAGGTCAAAGGTCACCAGTCATGGTTCATGACACAACGTCTTCAAATAATCTATCTACATGCAAAATATAAAAAGACTATCTCAAAAGACATAACAGTTATAGCCCAGAGACGACTTGTCATTAGAAAAGCCAAAATCTGACCTTGAGGACAAAGGTCAAGGTCAAAGGTCACTACTCATGGTCCATGACAAATGGTCTTGAAGTGATCTATCTTCATGCATAATATCAAAAGCCTATCTCTAAAGACAAAAAAGATATAGCCTGCACACAACTTAACATAAGAAAAGCAAAAATCATAGCCTGGACAGAACTTGTCACTAGAAAAGCAAAAATCTGACCTTGAAGACAAAGGTCAAGGTCAAAGGTCACCATTCATTGTTCATGACACATTGTCTTGAAGTGATCTATCTACATGCAAAATATCAAAAGCCTATCTCAAAAGACAAAAGAGTTATAGCCCGGACACGACTTTGTTACGGACGGACGGACAGAGCGATTACTATAGGGCGTCCGCCACATAGTGGCGGGGCCCTAATAACATTGTGTTTAGCAATGACTATGCCAAAATAGTGGTCAGGGTTGAATACACATAGTGCACTCCCCTCCGGGTCGTGCACTATGGTGTCAACCCTGACCACTATTTTTGCATAGTCATTGCTAAACACAATGTTATTATCATAATATTCATGCCATTATCATATATTATTACATGAATAGATTTTTCCTGTTATCTGATTGGTCTTTAAGTCACTTTCAGGTCATGTTAAAATCGTGATATTTCTATTTCTAGTGTTACATTTTAAAAATAGACCAACAGCGCATGGTTTTTACCCTAAAAATAGAAAACGAAAGTAGAATACAATAACGACAAATTGTATTGCACTGATTGTTTGTTTCGTTTTAATAGCTCAATAAAATATATTTGTCAATTTTTTATTTTGCCAGTAATTGAATTCAATTTTTATTATTTATCTTTTTGTGAAAATAAATACATTTGTTAATTTTGAGAATTTTACATACTTCAAGTAAAAATATTGTGGTACTAAAGAAGTTTAGAGTGTCCACGTTTATTCATGTAATAAATCAATTAATGACTCAAAAATGTATATTCACCTCGCCTACGGCTCGGTGAATATTACATTTTATCGGGTTGATAAATCACGATAGCGACTTATAACAAAGTCGTTAATTGTATATTATTATATGACTGGTGATTCTGTTTAAATTTCATTGGCTAAAGTCTTAGCAACCACTTTTGACAAAACATTATAATCATCTATGAAAAGTAGGTCAGGTTAATATCACATTCCAACAGCTGGCAATGTGCAAATACTATATTTAGCTTAGGATATTGTAAGTTTCCAACAGCTGGCAAGGAACCAAAAGTATATTTAGCTCAGGTAAATGTCAAATTTTAATAGTTTGTATCTCGGTAGCTTACACATATTCACATTTAATGTCAAAACTTTATTTTTGTCTTGTCTTATACTTGGAGAAAAGATGTATTAACATTAGCTAATCATTTCCTATATATAAAGGACAAGGTGCGATAAGGGGTTGATATGGCCTATGATTTCAGCAAATTTTTAAGTTGCACCACAAGATTTTCTTCCATTTTTGTTTCAAAGCTGAGATCCCATTTATAGAAAAAATACAAAAGTTTGAATCAATGACGTCACAATATGTATATTGTTCTGATGTCATGAAAAGGCTACTGTTGAGCATTTTCATAGAAATGTACCGAATTTGGCAGATTTCCGAACTGTTTTCCTAACCGGAAATATCGAGCACATTCAAGAACCAATTAGATAATTTACCAACTCATTTGTACAAATGAATTGAACCTCTCATACAAATATTTTTGTGGTTCTTGCATGTGCTCAATATTTCCTACACAGAAAAAATAGTCAAAATTGGTCAAATTTGTCATTTTTCTACAAAATCTTTAATTTGTCCCTTCTTCTACCCTCAAAAACTCAATAATCATGCATCAATATTTGAGAAATGTTACTGTTTACTGAAAAGCCATACCCATAGAACATTCCAAGGAGAAAATTCGGTGAATTCAACCAAATTTATTTTTCAGGCCAAATAAGGCCCTTACCGCCCCTACTCCTTTGAATTCAAAGAAACAAAAAAATATGCAAATAAAAATATGTCATATAATAAAACAATGAATGACTTCCATTTCAATTAATATAAGGATCTATCATTCCAAGAGGAATGATATTTACCTCGGCTAAAGCCTCGGTAAATATCATTTCTCTTGGAATGATAGATCCTTATATTAACCTCAATGGAAGTCATTAATTGTATAATATTATACACATGTATATCACCGTCTGTTATTGACCTAGTAAATTATATATAGGGTCAGTAAATCTTATATTTGACTAGTGCGAAGCTGGAGTCCCAATATTAAATTTACTTACGGTGTTCATACCATATTAGGTCACTAACATACTGTGTAATTTTTATATCCTCAAAATAGAACTTGTAAAAACCCAGACAAACTTAAGGATGTTTACATGGTGACGTCATGTAATGGCTGCAACTGAATGCATATTATTTTCAGTCATCCCATATGGAATATATGCGGTCAGCACATGACGTCTTTTGACCAATCAGCGTTTCAGGAATTTACTAAATTAAAAGGTAGGATATAATATGTTATGTTAATAACAGAAAAAGAATGAAACAGTACAAAAATTTCATAATAATTTACATTTCATTTAAATAATCAATGTTTATGTTTTTTCTTGTCTTTTTTCTTTTTGGCACTGGAGGTAAATTCCTCTAATATATTGGAGTCCGATTTCCTCTTCTTATCTTTATTGCTGGAATGAACATAACGTCGTACATGTTAATTGTTAATACAAATATTAAGTAATAAAGTTAAAGGATTCATTGTAAATCTATGCATACAATGTGATAGGGATAAAGACTTGACATTTTGGAAAAGTGGAAAAATAATGGATTTGGGCATCTTTAGTAAAAATCCATTGATCCATGGAAGGATATATCCCTGTATGAAAGAAAATCAAACTGAATACATAAACATAAATATGTGTCTAACAACACAGTGCCCCGCCTCGAAACTCTTTTGAACAATGCTATATTTCATGATCAGTACAGCATTAAGTTGGTGACAAGGATATTTTTTTTATATAGTTTTTGAATATCACACCCTACGGTTTATTTATATAATGTTTAAGGATAATAGCATACATCTATCACAGAAAAGAAACTTAACACCTGTGAGTAAACCTATCTTGGGATGGATGAATGGAGAATTGGACAGACAAACCCAACACAAAACCTAAACTGTGGATGCATGAAATATCTTGAAATAAAAGTGACAACAGGAAACACCCTAAAATGGCAGAAAATTATAATTACATGCCACAATCTGCTAGGGAACTACACATGAAAAACATAAATAAGACAAAAGACAAATGTAAACAACAATAGGAACTCACCTTGTCTTGTAGAATGCATGGCTTTAGTATAAACATTTATCTACCACACCTGCCATCACTGAGACATCCAAGTCTTTAAATGTAAGAAGAATTGGAGTGCTCGCAAATATCAAAAGGCTTAGATAACTATGTAAAGCTATACTAGCTTCTTGTAAAAATAGAAGATCATTTGGGGGGCATCATCTGGGCATATAACAAGTACACACTCATAAAGACACAGTTGCATATCAAATATAAAGTGGCTAAGACTACTGATTTGAGCTTTTCTAACTGTGAAAAACTTAATGTAATTGTTCATGCATGACTCAGGGGACAGGGTCATCATCTGGGCATGGAATTGGAATTTACTCATACAAGGGTAATTGTATAGTATTGTATCATCGTGTAGCCATAATACTTGTTCAGACGGCACTACCTGCTTGTGAAACACATAATGTGATGCTCCATGGATGACTGACAGATCAGGGACATCATCTGGGCATAGATTCTGGTGAACTATTAAAAATAGTAATGGTGCATTACATAATAATCCACCACGTTTCACAAAATTTTGAAGTGTCAAGGGGCATAACTCCTCGGACCTCTGAACCCAAATTCAAACTTGACCTTAGTTTTGTGGTTAATAAGTTACATATCAAGTTTCAAGACTATCTGTTATTCTGTTCAAAAGTTATCTGACGGAAACCTTCCGGGGACGGATGGAAGGACAGACAGACAAGTGGAAGGACAGAGGGACAAACGACTAACAGTATCATGCCACTACATGTGGCTGGGTATAAAAATGCAACTGCATGTCAAATATCAAGGGCCTGCTTAGTTTATCAAGCAGAAAATGTAGGTCAAAGTGACAAAATTTAGCCAAAATACTATCAGAGACATGTGCATAACATTGATGATCCTATAATGTACATTGACTGAGATCTGCACTCTTCCAAAACTTAAATGTAAGTCATTCAGGGAGACCTACATGTATTTTTCTTGGAGACTGCGAGTCAACACAAAATACAAAGTTTGATGAATTTTCCTGCAAACTAATGTAGATGTACACCTAAATGTAGATGTTGAAGCCAGGAGTACTCAAAATAGTTAAGGCCAACTAAACAAGAGGCTCTCAAGAGCCTGTATCGCTCACCTGGACCATGGCTGACATAGATAAAAGGCATTTCCAATAGGAAAAACAAAACATAAAATTTAGCAGAATACTTTTTTTTTCTAAAATTACAGTATTCTTGTTTGGTTTCCATGGCAACTGAAAGATCCACCATCCATTACCACCCATAACAGAACACCGTTCAAAAAAAATTTGGGCAGGGGTTCCCCTTATAATCAAGGTAATACATAATGCTGAAACTGAAACATTCAGACCACAATTCAAATAAAAATTCAAAAATTTGGGCAGAGGTTCCCCTTAAAATCAATAGGGCCAATAGGGACCACCTTAGGACCATTGTGGCTTAGTTTGGTTCTAATTGGACTAGTACATGTAGTTTCTGAGAAGATCTTCATATGTGTATTCCATAGGGTCCAATGTTAAAACTATGTTCCCGTTGGTAGCCATCTTGGATGAAATACAGACCTGCCAGATACCTTTTTTGGAAAGAACCATCTAAGAACCATTGTGACTAAGTTTGGTTATAATTGGACTTGTAGTTTCAGAGAAAAAGATCTTTGAATGTCTTTTCCATAGAGTTCAATGTTAAAACTTTGTTCCCACTGGCGGCCATCTTGGATGAGGTACTGACCTGTCGGATACTTTTCTAAGGAAGGACCATCTAAAGACCATTGTGATTAAGTTTGGTTATAATTGGACTGGTAGTTTCTGAGAAGAAGATCTTTGAATGTCTTTCCCATAGGGTCCAATGTTAAAACTATGTTTTCTGCTGGGGGCCATCTTGGATTAGGTACGGACCTGTCAGATATCTTTTTTGGAAGGGACCATCTAAGGACCATTGTGACTAAGTTTGGTTATAATTGGGCTGGTAGTTTCTGAGAAGAAGATCTTTGAATGTGTTTTCCCATAGGGTCCAATGTTAAAACTATGTTCCCCGCTGGCAGCCATCTTGGATTAGGTACGGACATGCCGGATACAATTTTTAAAGGGGACCACCCAAGGACTATTGTGACCAAGTTTGGTCCCAACTGGCCAAGTGGTTTCAGAGGAGAAGATCTTTGAATGAAAAGTTTACGACGGACGGACGGACGGACGCCGGACGCCAAGTGATGGCAAAAGCTCACCCTGGCATAGCCAGGTGAGCTAAAAATTCTTGAAAAAAATTACAATTTACATGTTTCAAGAAGAAAGTACTATGGTTGCAGCCATCTTAAAGCATGAATAGACAGTTCAGAACCATCTACATGGATAAGGTTTATATCAAAAGACTTTAAAGTCTCCCAGTTTGAGCCCAAAAGGTTCATAGAATATTTTTACAACTGATTGAATATGCAGTTTTCTCTCACCTTTTCACACTGACAAGTCCTTTCTTTTCTCCTGACCCTGACAAAGCTTTCTGCCAATCCTGTTCTGACCCTCTTATCTCATAATTTGAAAGATCAATCCCAGTAAGCATTGCAGCTTCCTGTTTCTGCTTCTTTATTACTTCTCCTGCTGCCTCATTCTAAAATTATAATAAAAATAAAGTTTGTGTAAGTTTGGTTGGAAATGATTTAAACTTTTGAAGGAGTTATAGATAATTATAAACAAACCAAATTAACCAATGAGCTATTTTTGTCTCAGTGAAGCATTAAAATCAGTTAGAACAAAATTCTAAGTATCAGGTGCACAGTTAGAACAGGAGAACAACAAATCTTGAGAGTTTAATTGGAATCTGATTTACGGTTTTAATGGGTTTGCAGATTAACAAATTGGATTAGGGCTGTTCCAGTAAAACATATGAGGGACGGGGGGAAGGCACTTTTATTTTTTATATATGGGTGGTTGTTGAAACGGTGGCAAATTAAATGACATATATAGATTAAGTTTTAAAAACTTCTATGGGTGGATCCCTTGCCAAAAAAGTGCCTTCCCCCGGTACCTTATATGTTTAAATGGAACAGCCCTTAACAAACAAATTATTTTTAGCTAGGTGATCCTCTAAAATCTGTAAAATCAAAATTCAAAGAATCAGGTGCACAACATATCCTGACAATTTGGTTGCAATTGGACTTCTAGTTGATGAGATTTTAGATTAACAAACTGACACAGAATGACTCAGGACAACAGCACAGGATAATGGGTAGTAATCCTGAAATTTCTTCTCTGCTTACAGCTAGCAAAACAATAAATGAACCTTCATAATCACTTAGCTTTATTCTATTTTTTTTTAAGGGTCTGTAGGTCTTTTCATGCGACAATGATAATTCATGATAAAAATGTAATTTGGAAATGTTTGCTGCCAAAAAATGACATCTTATGATTACTGTGAATTCATTTAATTTCGTGGGTACCAATTTTCGTGGGTAGAGAAAAAAAGACATTTCGTGGTGTACGTAAATTTGTGGATTGCCACTTGTTCCAAGAAAAAAAAATTAATTTGAATTTATAAAATAAAGATTATACAATTCATGGCTTCAGTACCTTCAGTATTGATGTCAAAAAACCAAAATTCAGAACTGTACCTGTAATTAAAGTGTCACCTGTAATTAAAAATTCATAGTAATGTGTAGATATTTTGTAATTAGGTAACCATCTGACATAACCTTACTCCATTCGTTATTTATAAATAGACACCTGTATTGATTGCAAAATAAGCATGTCTTTTTCAGCAGAACAAAATTTAAACTTTAAAAGTTTAATTAATAATATGATATAAAAACTGAATTGAGATTGTTCTTGTCCAAACTTCGTAACTGTAAATCAACACTTTAGCGTAATTGATACACAAAACAGGAAGCCAGTTACCGCTAATATGTTAACTAGGAAACACCTGGAAATAAAGCATTTTAACTTATTTTGCTGCTATTAAAGGTTCAAGAGAATGCATATTTACTTATTGTTGGATATATCATTTATTTTGGGGCTCAGGTACAAGTGCAAGGTTTATGGCCTTCGTTGATCAGGTCCTGCATTATGTTCATTCATTTGTGTTTGAAACTTGCACAAGAAAATCACATTTCGTTAAGTATTTGAATTCGTGGTTTGGGGACACCCACGAAAACCACGAAAATTGGTACCCAACGAATAAAAATGAATTCACAGTATGCTGTCCAAATTTATTGGTTGGAACATCATTTATTTTTGTTGAAAATGCAACTTCTAGGTACAATATATGTACCTGGAAGTTTAAAAATCAAATGAGATTTACAGACCCTATAGCAACCAGATTTTTTAATTATTTGAATGTATTTGTTGCGAAGCATTACAACTTTGGCACTGTGTTAATTAATTTGTTAACAACAGACATCCATGGGAGAAAATTTATAAAATAACTACAAATCCTATTTATTTTCCCCTTGATTAAAAACTTGTGAAAAATTCTTAGGATTCCAATTTGCAGATACATTTCAACTGAATGCATATTCTATAAGAAATGAACAACTTTTTCTCATCAATTTCTGCTTAGAAACGCATAACAATCATTTGAAATCAGGGGAGATTTTCAAGTGTTGAGTAGGGCCACAGCTCGCTTTCATTGCCAAAGAAAAAAAGAAAAACATTGTATACTTGTAACTTTCACACATCTATATAAATTGTACATCTGATATTGAAATACATGTATTTATATAATATTTCAGAAAAATATAGTCCAAAAAATATGCCCCACTTGAGAAAAACCTGGATCCACCCCCTGGAAATTATGTCTATTTTCTGAATTATCTGCAATGTCTTTGAAGTGAAGATTATTCCTGGTTAACTGCAATATTTTGCTTTGAGTACTTTTTCCTCCACAAAGTTTCATTATTTCTATGAACTAACAACTAACCAGTTCTTCCTCCATGGTCTGTTTGACAGGCTCTAGGGTGATTTCTTTTCTGGCAACCATATCTTTTTCGATGTCTGCTTCTAAAACTTCATTCAAATTCTGAAATGTAATAATAAGACAACATTATGGACTATATATAGTAGGATATTTAATCCTTATTTTAAGGAATTGCAATAAAGCTGTTCATACTGAATTTCAATTTGCCAAAAACATGTCCAGCCCATCTAAAACTTGAAAAAAACTTCAAACTAAGCAGCATGGAATTTGTTCCTTGTGATGTAAAGTTTTAATCATTTCAAAATGCTTAAATATGTTTTGATCAAGAGGAAAAACAGAATGGGTTCTTAATTTGACTATTTTTCATTCTGTATTGCTGGAATTTGCTGCTATCATCAATAAAAAGTTACTGCAGCTTACTTGCGTTCTATCAAATCTGAAGGGACTACAGAAAATTCAACTGAACTTAAGTTTGACTAAACAAAATCAACAAATTTCGAGTAGCAAACTAGAGGCTCCCAGGAGCCTGTATCGCTCACCTGGCTTTCAGTTGCCACAATGAAGCTAACATTTAAGTTATACAGTTGAAGTTAAGTCTCTCAAACTTTGTTAGCTCAAACACCAACAATATCTTAAACTGTATTTAAAGTCTGATCTTGTTTTACTATATTTCATTGTTGCCCATTTTTGACAAAAATGTACTTGCTTATGACCACTTTCAACACCAGTTTTGAAGTTGAGACATAATTTTGCAAATGGCGGTCAACAATTTTTCAAACCATATTTTTAAGTTACCACATCAATATCTATTTGGAAACCAAATTTCTCTGAAATAGGAAAATGTTGAATTTTCCCGCCTTTTTGGTGGCTATTTTAAAAATGGCGGTCAACAAACAATTTTCCACATGACTTTTAAAGTCGTATCATCAACATCCACTTGGACACCAAATTTCATTGAAATCAGACAATGTTGAATTTTCCCGCCTTTTTTGGTGGCCATTTGGAAATGGCGGTGAACATATAATTTTTAACATTGGTTTGAATTTGCGACATCAATACCTATTTGGAAACCAAATTCCATTGAAATTTGACAATGTTAAATTTTCCTGCCTTTTTTGGCGGCCATTTTGAAAATGGTGGTTAACAAACAATTTTCAACATCTGGTTTGAAGTTGCAACATCAATATCCATTTGGAAACCAAATTTCATTGAAATCGGACAATGTTGAATTTTCCCACCTTTTGTGGAAGCCATTTTGAAAATGGTGGTCAATGAACAATTTTATACACCACTTTACACATTGCCATAGCATGGCAAACATTTTAATCAATTAACACTAAACCTTCATCTTCTCTAGTTATGGAGATAAAAGACAACAAAATATGAAAATTTGAAAATTCCATGAAAAAGGGCAACAACTCCTACAAAGATTTTTTCAAAATTTCAGGGTGGGTAGATCTTGATATGCTGAATCTTTTTGCAATTTATACTTGACCTCTATCTGTTATACTTAAAAAACAAAAATAAAAAGACTAATCGAACACAATTTTGAAACTGTTTACCCTGGTGATGATTCAGGTCACGTTTGGTAACAATTGGCCCAGTGGCTTCTGAGGAGAAGATTTTTTAAATTGATGCCAAAAAGTATCAAATTTCTTAAATTTGACCAATAAAGGGCAAAAACTCCTATATGGGTAGTGAGATTTTTTTCAAAATGTCAAGATGGGTAGATCTTGATATGCTGAACATTTTTGCAATTAAAGTTGACCTCTATCTGTTATAGTTTTGGTGATAAAAAATAAAGAATATCAAAATTTTAAAATTTTCACGGAAAAAGGGCATTGAAATCTTGAAAATTATAACTCTAAGACGGGTTTTCAGATTTTCTTCAAAATTGCAGGGCAGGTAGATCTTGTCATGCTGATCATTTTTACTCCGTCATATCTTTTATATCTGTAATGGTTTTTTAGTTATTTGCCAAAAACAGCAATTTACCCCTATGTGCTATTTTTAGCAACGGCAGCCATGTTGTTTGGTCCTCGGACTAATCAAACATAATTTTGAATCTAGATACCCTGGTGATGATTCAGGCCAAGTTTGGTTCAAATTGGCCTAGCGGTTTTAGAGAAGAAGATTTTTGAAAAAGTTTTACGACGGACGGACAGACGGACGAAGGATGGACGGACGACTGACGCAGACGGACGAAGGATTGATGGACGACGGACGCCAAGTTATGGCAATAGCTCACATGGCCTTTTAGTCCAGGTGAGCTAAAAAGGGAGGTTATATAACCATTGACAAGTACAACTATGATAAGTACTATAGGATTCATTTACAGATTCATTGTATCTTGGTTGTCGTAACCAAGTTTTGGAAGAACACTTTGCCAGTTAAGTTTACATTTGTTGACAATCCCGCATCCATGGATCAAAGGAAAAAAGACATGGATTTAGCATTGCTAAGCAATGAATTCCACTCAAACCAGTGCTAGGGGCCATTTTGAACTTGCTATGAGGTATGAGTAATGCTCATTATTGAAGGCCTCATGGTGACTTCAAGAGGAAGAAGAAAAATAAAAGCGTTGTTCCATTGCTTGGTTTTACCATGTATTTGTAGAGATTTTGTCTCATTTGCAATATTACTTCATTGTTAACTTGTTATTGTTTTTATTTTGATGAATTGTAGCTTGATTGATCATAATGAAATTTTTATAAAACATCATCAAGATTTTAATATAAACATTGTTATTTTAATGACTCAAAACAAGATAAGTGCTGAGTCAAGATTACAGAAATTGTTTTCAACACATCCAAGAGCAAACATTTTATCAAGATCACAAGTGCCTACAATGGTCCTCTGATCATTACTAATAGAAATCTAACTGAATCAATTAAATATTTTATATTTTTATTAATTACAGGTTAAAAATCTTCAATCACATGACATAATCATCGGAAGGTGTATTAAGCTAATTAATGTTGACGCAGGCACCCAACAGGTAAATGATTTGACAATTTGACATGTCATAATTATTTCAGGATAACCATTGAATTTGCATTGTAATTCAATTTTGTGACCAAATTTTTACATTGAGAAAATTGTAATGTTGACTCCTCAGCTGAATTTTGACTTTTCTGTTTAGATCCATTTGGTTATTTGTTCTTATCAGATATACACATTTTTTCAATTAATGGACTTCCAAATGTTTGGTTTGATCTGCACGGATGAGACATAATATAGTAGTTCCGCTAATCTATGAATACATTGGTAAATTTAACATGTCAAAAATTGTATAAAATCTATTGTTGTGTTCATTAAAATTTAATCCATAACAATCGCAAGCCATAATAAAAATTTATTTATGTATCCAACCATTATTAGCATAATTAAGTGTTGATATATGTAAATTTGGATCCTTTCTTTTCTTCAATATTCACTGGCATCTTACAGACCTGTACGATTTTTCTGATAATTCTATTAAACAAGCCCAGAAGTTGACTGGACGGCAGATCTAATTCTTTCTCTAAATCTTCTATTGTTCTGTGTTGTAATCCTAACCCAAGTAATAATCCCTGTAAATCAAAGAATATAATGTTAAACAACTTCCTCTTCAGGTAGTATGAGCATCACATTTTAGAAGCATTCGATTTCCTCGGGTTTTATCCATTTAAAAAGGGTTAATTTTTTTGCACATGTATCATATTTTCTTGTACATAGGTAACTTTAAAATGCAAAAAATAGACAATATACAAAATAATATACAGTCAAACCTGCCAAAACGACCACCTTTACTAAACGACCACCCGCTGTAAACGACCACTTTTTTTCCCGCCGACGTATTTTCTATATATTTCAACTGCATTCAACGACCACCCGCAAAACGCGACCAACGACCACCTAAATATACTCCCAAACGACCACTTTGACCCTTTTCAGCGACCAGTTAAACTATTTAGTGCAATGGCTTGCAAGAAATATTGGAAAAATATACTGAATTTGTTTTCGTTTTGCAAACCGGAAGCTGAGATATGGAAAAATGTTGTAAAAATATTAGTTAATTTAAATTTGATTCAAGATTTGTTGTTGTTTTTAAAATGTTTGAATTTTTTGTAGCATTTCTGTGTATTTTAGCAATTTCATTACTTAAATAGATTTCTTTGACCTCTATAAAAATTTTCATGCTGTACATCATGATCACGTTGTTTATTAATTGGCACGTCAATAAAATAAAAATTAGACTGTATATACATGATAGTTTTCATGTAATTTAACAAATAGAGTAATAAAGGGCTACGCAGAGCGCAGCATGATATGACCGCAGCATGTCGACCACTGAAATTTGTAAAAGTGTAATTTAGAGCAAATTTGGACACAGTAAACAGCTTGACACAGTAATTAGATGGACATACTACTGAAAGCTTGCACTGAGAGGAATCCAAAGAATAAAATCCCATTAAAATCTGATCTAAAATAAAAGATTTCACATATTTCTAAAAATTGAAATTCTGGTCCCTTTGACCCCTTATAGCTCAGAAACGGAAAGAGCTACACCAAATCTGTTGAAATACCCCTGAAAGCTTAAAATGAGAGGAATCTAAAGAAAAAAATCCTATTGAAATCCGATGGAAAATAAAAATTTTAGGTAATCCGTATGTTTGCAATTTTGGTCCTGTTGGGCCCCTCATCGCTTGGAAAGGAAACAAATTATCAAAAATCTTGTGGTGCAGCACTAGTATATTTTTCATAAGGAATCCATTGCAAAAAACTCCATCAAAATTGGACTTAAAATAAAAAATTGAAATTTTTGAAATTCGCCCCTTTTGGGCCCCATTTATCTCGTGAACGGTTCATGCAACGTGAAATCCGTTGGCATACAACAGATTGGAAATTTTCTAAGGAATACACTGAAAGAAACCCCATCAAAATTCGATAAATTATAAAATATGTGAAAACACCCAATTTATCCCTTTTTTGGCCCCTAATTCTGAAATGGGTGGGGCCAAAAACTAAAGAAAAAAAATGTTTCTCAGGAATGTTCCAAGAAACATCATACTAAAATTTGAAAACAATCCATCAACTATAACCAAAGTTATGCTGTCCACAGACACGAAAATACCTAATTTAACCCATTTTTGGCCCCTTTTTTGCCTCTGTTTCAAAAACGGGTGGGGCAGGGAACACGAAATTATAACCCGGGATTAAGTTTGTGCCAACAAACATCATACTAAAATTTGATAATAATCTGTTCACTAGAACCAAAGTTATGCTGTCCACAGACGCCGACGCCGACGCCAGCGCCATTCCATAATACGACCGCAAAATTTTTGCGGTGGAATAAAAATAGATTTCATTTATCTTTTCAGCTCATTAAAATTAAAAGTTTCAAACATGGCTTCTAAAAGGAAAAGAGAGGATTGAGTAATGTGAATTGAAAAGTGCACGTAAAGTTGCAAAGGATCTAGGCATAGGAAAACTCAAATTCAAAGTATTTTGCGAAAATGCGAACTTATGACTATGATAAAACATCTTCATAGTAATAGAAAAAGACAGAGGAGAATCACAGAAAATGAGGACATATCGATCTTTGTCTGAAATGGGTCAATTCTTGTATGGGGCGTGCAAAAAATTCAGTTACATTATGAACCTTTATTAAAAGACCACCTGCTGTAAGAGACCACTTTCGCACTCTCCCCCGAGTGGTCTCTTAATGCAGGTTTGACTGTATACTTTCAATTATGATTTCATATATTTTAGCTAGAAATTAGATATGTTGGAACACATATTTACTTATCATGATAGAAAATCTCTGATATATGGTCAGTAATGCCTGTCCATGACTTATGGCTGCCAAAATTATCCTGTAGCAATTTTTTTTTTCATTCTTAGAGTACCATCACATGAAGCAATTAGGACTTAGAAATTGGTAATTAACAAATGCATTGTAGCATCTGGCAAAGAACAAATGGCATTTGGAAATCAGCATTTAGCAATCTGCAACTACCAAGCAGAAATTGACACAAAGCACTTGCAGCTAGCAATGGCTATGTCCCTACAGGTATTTCGTAGATATGATTGCAAATGAAACCAGAGCATGCCAAAACTGGCGTTGTCGGAAAGGCCACGCAATTTCCATCCTGAGACCTGGGGCAAAAGTAAAATTCAGGTAAGTGTGGATTCAAATTCTGGTTGACACACAGATGTTTTGATACAATAATTTGCTGGATACAGTAATTTCTTGAAGTTGAACCACACCATATTATTTCTTAGCTTCAGACTAAATATCAAATTATTCAAGCTGAAACAAGTAAATCTTCAAAAACTGTGACTTTAACAGTGAGCAAATACCCCCTTATAAATAATACCCCCCCCCACCCCCCCGCACCCCCATTTGATTCCAGAAATTACTGTAAAAATCAGTCACATCAAATTCTGAAATAGAAGGTGCACATATACATAATGTCATAAAGACTGTGTTAGATTTTCATGAATTTCTATTCAATGGTTCAAGAGGAGTAGTGGATAAGAGATGGGTACCCACTTGTAACGTAATGGCTAAGTCCATGTTTTGCTATGGGAAACCCCAAAAAACTGATGGAATCAAATTCTGAAATAGAAGGTGTACATCTCCATTATGTCATATGGACTGTGTTAAAGTTTCATGAAAATTTATTGAGTAGTCAGGAGGAGTAGCAGATAAGAGATGGGTACCCACTTGTCACGTAATGGCCAAGTCCATGTTTTGCTATGGGAAACCCTAAAAAACTGATGGAATCAAATTCTGAAATAAGAGGTGCACATCTGCATTATGTCATAAAGACTTAAAGTTTCATGAAAATCTTTTCACTGGTTCAGGAGGAGTAGCGGATAAGAGATGGGTACCCTCAGGTATAACGGACGGACGGACGGATGGACATAAAGACGGACGGATATCCCCACTTTTCAAGTGGGGGGTATAAAAGAGGCTCTCAGGAGCCTGTATCGCTCACCTGGACCATGGCTGACACACATAAAAGCCATTTCCTATAGGCTCCTAAACTATGTTCCCTGCTAGAGGCCACCTTGGATTGGATGAAGGCATGCCGAACGCAAATATGAAGGGCCACTGAAAACTTTTGATCAAGTTTAGTTCCAATTAGATTATTGGTTTCAGAGACCTAATTCTTTTAAAGGAATCCAATATAAACTATCTTGATGCTGGCAGCCATATTGAATGAGGTATGGTCCGCCCGGATACCTTTATTGGAAGGTACCATCAATTTACCACTGTGTTCTAATTTCACAAATTGTTTCAGGAAGGATCTTAACTGTGTTATCCATTTAGACCCATTTCAGACCACCTTTCAAAAATAATTTGGGCAGGGGTTTCCCTTATAATCTAGGTAATAATTATTGCCGAAATACATTATAAGCCCCTTTAAAAAATATTCTGTCAGGGGTTCTCCTTAATCACTAGTGTTTACATATTTCTGAAAACAAACATAAAATTTAGCAGAATACTTTTTTTTCCAAAATTTCAGTTTTCTTCTTTAATTTCCATGACAACTGAAAGCTCCACGATCCTTTAGAACCAATAACAGAACACCATTCAATAAAGGGCTACGCCGAGCGCAGCATGATACGACCGCAGCATGTTGACCACTGAAATTTCAACAAAGGTAGTTTAAAGTGAATGTGGACACAGTAAAGAGCTTGACACAATAATTAGATGGACACAAAAAGAAGCTAGACACAGTTATTAGCTAGAAACAAAATAGGGAAAAAACCCTTTTGATTACTTACTGATAAAAAACCGTAAGAGCTATGTAAAATATGTACTATCAACTAAAACTTTACATCCATAGAAATTCAAAGAAAAAAATCCATCGAATTCTGATGAAAAATAAAGATATGACACATTTAGAAAAATTGCAATTTTGGCCCCTTTGGCCCCTTGTAGCTCCAAAACAGTAAGAGCTACAAAAAATCTGTTGACATACTACTGAAAGCTTATATCAAGAGGATTCCAAAGAAAAAAATCCCATCGAAATCCAATGAAAAATAAAGATTTGACATATTTAGAAAAATTGC
>MJUU01004049.1:184971-198443 GCA_002080025.1 Modiolus philippinarum
TAAGACCTACAAAAAATCCGTTGACATACTACTGAAAGCTTAGATCAAGAGGAATCCAAAGAAAAAAATCTCATTGAAATCCGATGAAAAATAAAAATTCTACATAATCTGCAAATTCGCAATTTTGGCCCCGTTCGGCCCCTCATAGCTGGGAAAGGAAACAAGTTACCAAAAATCTAATAGCTGAGTGCCATATTAATTTTTTGCAAGGAATCCATTGAAAAAAACTGCATCAAAATCGGACTTAAAATAAAAAAAATACATGCTACGTGAAATCTGTTGGCATACTCCAGATTGGAAATTTCCTCAGGAGCACACTGAAACAAACCCCATCAAAATCCAATAAATAATAAAGATTCTACAGTCAAATATGTGAAAACACATTATTAAACCCTTTTTTGGCCCCTAATTGTGAAATGGGTGGGGCAAAAACCTAAAGGAAAAAAACGTTTCTCAAGAATGTTCCAAGAAACATCATACTAAGATTTGAAAACAATCCATCCACTAGAACCAAAGTTATGCTGTCCACAGACACGAAAATACCTAATTTTACCCCTTTTTGGCCCCTTTTTTGCCTCTTTTTCAAAAACGGGTTGGGCAGGGAACGCGAAATTAAAACCCGGGCTTATGCTTGTGCCAACAAACATCATACTAAAATTTGATAACAATCCGTTTACTAGAACTAAAGTTATGCTGTCCACAGACGCCGACGCCGACGCCGACGCCAGCGCCATACCATAATACGACCGCAAAATTTTTGCAGTCGTATAAAAATAAATTTCGGCAGGGGTTCCCCTTATAAACAAGGCAATACATATTGCTGAAATTAAAAAATTAAGAGTCCCCTTTTAAAAAAAAATGGGCAGGGGTTCCCCTTGTTATCTAGTTTAAACATATTGCTGAAATCATAAATAAAATATCAAGCACAAAACTTTTTTTTCTAAAATTTCAGTTTTCTGGTCCATCAGACCACAATTCAAATTAAAATTTAGACAGAGGTTCCCCTTTAAATCTTAAAACTAAGTTCCCGCTGGCAGCCATTCTGGATGAGGTACAGAGCTGCCAGATACCTTTTTTGGATGGGACCATCTAAGGACCATTGTGGCTAAGTTTGATATTAACTGGACTAGTAGTTTCCATAGGGTCTAATGTTAAAACTATGTTCCCTGTTGGGAGCCATCTTGGATGAGGTATGGACCTGCCAGATACCTTTTTTGGATGGAACCGTCTTAGGACCATTCTGACTAAGTTTGATTCTTATTGGACTAGTAGTTTCTGAGAAAAGGATCTTTGGATGAATTTTCCATAGGGTCCAGTGTGAAAACTATGTTCCTGGCTGGCGGCTGTCTTGGATGAGGTACACACCTGCAAAATATTTTTTTTTGGGGGGGAGGGACCATCTAAGGACCACTGTGACTAAGTTTGGTTCTAATTTGACTAGAAGTTTCAGAGAAGAAGATCTTTGAATATGTTTTCCCATTGGGTCCAATGTTAAAATTATGTTCCCCAGAGGTGGCCATCTTGGATGAGGTACAGACCTGCCAGATACCTTTTTTGGGAGGGACCATCTAAGGACCATTGTGACTAAGTTTGGTTCTAATTGGACTGGTAGTTTCTGAGAAACAGATCTTAAAAATGAAAAGTTGACAGATGGAGGGACGACTGACTAAGGACGCCAAGTGATGGCAAAAGCTCACGCTGGCATAGCCAGGTGAGCTAAAAATCTTATGACAGAATTTGATTTGATTTATAGTAAAAGTCAAAGTATCTGCAAACAGCAAGTGGAGGATAGACAAATTTGAAACCACTTACACAATACAACTCATCATTTCCAAACTTCAGACCAAATAGTAACTAGAAGTGGGAGCAGTCGCAAACGACAGCTAATCCCCTCGCCCGCTGTCAAGAAATAATAACCCTAACATAATCTAAAGATGTATGAATGTCGAAGGTACATCCACTGAACAGTAAGATCATTGATGTGCAACTTGTAGTAGCTCAGATATAAACATTAATGGAAACTTTAACCAAAGTCAGTCAAGTGTAAAATGTAGGTCAAAGTGATCCAATTATCATCTGAGGCTGCAAGACTCTCAGAAGATGCATCCACTGACCACAGATGATTGATGTCGCACATAGGGTATTTCATACATGAACATTAACGCAAACTTTAACCTGAGTCATTGAAGCATAAATGTAGGTCAGGGTGACCCAATTATCATCTGAAGCAGCATCACTCTCCAAGATGCATCCACTGACCATAGATGACTGATGTGCAACATGTAGTATCACAGATCTGAACCTTAACACAAACTTTATCCTGAGCCATTGAAGCATAACATGTAGGTCAGAATGACCTTTTTATCATCTGAAGCAGCATCACTCTCCATGACGCATCCACTGACCAAAGATGATTGATGTGCCACACATAGTATCTCAGATATGAACCTTAAGGCAAACTTTAACCTGAGTCATTGAAGCGTAAAATGTAGGTCAGAGTGACCCAATTATCATCTGAAGCAGCATCACTCTCCAAGACGCATCTACTGACCAAAGATGATTGATGTGCCACACATAGCAGGGTTTATTCTAGGAGTTTGAAAGCTTTAGTCACTTTTGCGGAGCATGACAGTCATTCTTCAAAGCTCTACGTTTTAAAGATAAAGACTTTTATAGTACAAAAGATATATATGTATATCATAGGAACATTTCAGATCATTTTTCATTTCAAATATTTTATTGAATATAAATGTATTCAATGGGATCCGATAACAGGCATAGCCTATATATATCCTCACATACAACAATATATACATATATATATAAATATGTAGGAGATACATTTGACACAATATATTTTTCAGATATTTGCAAGTCTAATAACAGCGAACAAATATAATTTATTAGAGTATAAGATGAAACATTTCTTAGAATTTATGTATCTATATATATCTTGAAGTATATTTTGGATAACAATTTGGATAATTTTGGATTTCAGATCATGTAACTTTTGAGATCTTTGAGCTCCTTCTAATAATTAGTTTTTATTTGAACATCAACTTTTGATAATGAAATTAATTGGGAATATAAATCCAATTATAGTAATTTTTTTACAGGGAAAACAAGTACAAGTATCCCCTCCCCCTTTTCCTTGATGCTCTTGTCGTATGCTGTGTATCATAGCAACGTATGATTTAAAGTCTTCTGCTTTGGTGTTGAGCTTATGCAAGCAATTCTTTGGAATAAAATTCTATGTTTATCATCAGAGGTTATATTTTACGTCAAAATTTAGTTTGAATTCTCTTCAATGGCAAATTGCAAGTTGAGAGGAAATCACAAAGAAGTTGTAATTTTGAACAAAGTCGGAAACGACTATGTACTGGTATTTCAATCAAAATAAAATTGGAAAGGCTGCATAAAGCAACAGATTTTGCTGGAAATTAATTTAATTCAAATTGGGACTGAGACAAACTTAAAAAACATTGGTCTTATATATATTGGGAGTAATTTATTTGTATCTTGAAAGCCGTTTATATATGCACATGCGCAAACGGAATGTTGTGGATAGAAACGAAAGTAGGACCAGTAATTAAATTATATTTAATGATTGTACCTGATTGGTGATTTGACAACTACATGTACTGTATGGTTAATTACCTGTATAATTATCAGATTGGCAATTTACCTGTAACAACATCACCTTTGTAATTAATTGGCTTGGGGTTGTAAACTTGTCATAAATATGACACTGAATATAATATCTTAATATTTTAAGGAGAAAAAGTTTACAATGACAAATTTTAAGTGACGAAAGTGGTTCAGAAAACTTTCGTCATTTTGAAAACTGTTTCGTAAAATACGAAATTGACGAGCGCTAGAAAAATCACTGCATAGTATCTCAGATATGAACCTTAACGCAAACTTTAACCTGAGTCATTGAAGCGTGAAATGTAGGTCAGAGTGACAAAATTATCATCTGAAGCAGCATAACTCTCCAAGACGCATCCACTGACCAAAGATGATTGATATGCCACATGTAGTTTCTCAGATATGAACCTTAACGCAAACTTTAACCTGAGGTGGGACGAACGGACGGACACTCGGATGGACGGACGGATGGACGGACGGATGGACGGACGGGCGAGATGCTATATCCCCTCCCCAACTCCGTTGGGGCGAGGGGATAAAAATTCAAAGTACTGGAAAACAGGACGTGGGCGCCCTACAATCTTGAAAAACAACTCATCATTTCAAAGCTTCGACCAAATTTCAAACCATTCCCTCAAGTAAAAGCCAAGAAATCTGGTTTATAGTAAAAAATCAAAGTATTGGAAAACAGGAAATAGACGTCCAACAAACTTGAAAATTGCTTACACAATACAACTTATCATTTTCAAGCTTCAGACCGAATTTCAAATCATTCCCTGACATAAAACCCAAGAAATCTTTGACGGTAAATTTAGTTTATAGTAAAAATTCAAAGTATCAGCAAACAGGAAGTGGATGTCCGACATCTTGAAAATTGCTTGCACAATTCAACTCATCATTTCCAAACTTCAAACCAAATTTCAAATCATTCCCTCAAGTACAAGTCAAGAAATCTGTGATGAATATTTGGTTTTTAGTAAAAATTCAAAGTATCAGCATACAGGAGATTGGCACCCTCCAAACTTGAGAATTGCTTACACAATACAAATAATCATTTCAAAGCTTTACACAAAATTTCAAATCATTCCTTCAGTAAAAGCCAAGAAATCTGTGACAAAAATCTGGTTTTTGGTAAAAATTCAAAGTATGGGCAAACAGGAAGTGGGCTCCCAACAAACTTGAAAATTGCTTAAACAATACAAGTCATCATTTCCAAGTCTCTGACCAAATTTCAAATCATTTCCTCATGTAAAAGCTAAGAAGTCTTTAACAGAAAAATTGGTTTATAGTAAAAAAATCAAAGTATCAGCAAACAGGAAGTGGATGTCCGACATCTTGAAAATTGCTTACACAATACAACTCATTATTTTCAAGCTTCAGAACTAATTTCAAATCATTCCCTCAAGTAAAAGCCAAGAAATCTGTGACAAAAATTTGGTTTTTAGTAAAAATTCAAAGAATCAGCAAACAGGAGGTGGGAGACTGACAAACTTGAAAATTGCTTACACAATACAACTCATTATTTCCAAACTTCAGACCAAATTTCAAATCATTCCCAATTAAAAAAGCCAAGAAATCTTTGTCGGCAAAAATTGTTGACAAACAGACAGATGGACAAAGTGAAAAATATAGGGCACCCACTTCTTGATGCTTCCAGTAAATTTACTTATCAATGTTGATTTTGCATGCAGCAAACCAGCAAATATGACCACAAAGGAAAATAACCAAATTAAATGTTTTATCATCATGTAATTTCAGGGAATCTGTTTTTAAAATAGGATTTAATAGAACAACTTCCTGTAATTTATTCAAGCATTATTGACAGAGACCAGTTATGCTGATTAAGTGGAACCACATTCTCTAATTAAATAAAAGAAAATATGTCCATGGGACACGGATGCCCCCACCATACAGATATCTCAGCAAACAGGAAGTAGATGAGTGACAGACTTGAAAAGGGGAGACACGGTACATCTCATCATACCAAAGCTTCACACCAAATATCAAATCATTCCTGCATACACAAGCTGAGAAATCCTTGACGAGAATTTTGGACGCAAGTACGGACGGACGTAAGTATGGACAAGGGTAAAACTTAATGCCCCCGTCACCTAACTGCGGGGGCATAAAAAGAAAAACTTTCATCACAAAACTGGGATCTGGTTCTGATTGAGGTGGAATGCTTCTATCCCCATGTTCTTGAACAGCATATAATTCATTACCACTGCAAAGTATATCACAGAGATAAATGCTAAGCAGAATACTATTGACAAATGATTGTTTGGGCAAAACAATCCACTGTCCATAGGGTCTGTAAGTCTCGTCATGTGACACCGAGAAATCACGATAAAATTGCAATTTGAAAACGTTTCCCGCTTAAATTTGACGTTGCAGCATTATGACGTCCAAACTTTGTGGTTGAAACGTCATATGTTTTTGTTAAAAATGCAACTTCCAGGTACAAATCATATACCCGGAAGTTCCAAAATTGGACGAGACTTACAGACCCTATTCTCCTGTTGTTATTTTGTGTTATGGTTTTTTTCACTTAATCCCAACACACTTCAATTTTTTTTTTTTGTCTAGTTGTGTTTGACATTAATATGGGGCATTATCATTCTAGCTGTGGAACAACATCAATTGACATAAGTCTAGGTCAAAAGAGGTGTTGTCTTCTTTTATTTCCTAATTTTTCAATCCTTCATTGTTTTATCTTTAGGCAATGAGAAATTCTAATGCACTTATGTTTGTTATGCTTATGTTGATGGGAAGGCATCTTAATTCCAAGATTTACGGTTAGAATTAATAGAACCTTATAACACAAACGAATACCAAACTTGTGGTACTTAAAAAAAAATTATTTAAAATGGTATTATTTTTTGGTTCTGCATTAGAATAGAGATTGCCACTTTATATTTTAGAATCTTCAGGGGTAAATCTAAGATTTTACTGCTGCAAACATTGGTTTCTTCAAACTAGTCCTAGGAAAACTCAATTTGTGACAGTAAAATATATGATTTACCCTTCCATCAACATTAATACAGTGGAACTTCGGTAGGTGGAACACCCAAGGGACAGATGAAAGCAGTTAGAGTTAGAGGGGTGTTGGAGCTATTGATGTCGAACTATGTTTAAGGAGGTTTGCTCCTCATGTTTTGGGATTTTTGTCAGATTTTCGGAATCCTTGGGTTTTATCCATTTAAAAGTATTATAATTTTTTGCCCATTGACCCCCTTATTTTTTTCCATAATTTCATTTTATACATCTTTGTGAGCATTCTGTAAAAATTTCATTGAATTCTATTTATTCTGTCACATTCATTCATAGTCAAACCTTGTTATGTAAATCCTATGAAAAATCAGAGGAGTTCGGTTTCCTGCCAAATTTTCAATCACTTAAATCTCAAAAACTAGAGCATCAACCTATAATTTTTTTTCACTTAAATTGTTTCTTTTTTAATTTTCTAACATAAAATCATGTTTATTTGAAATCCTATTTATTTTCAAATGGAGTAGCGAACCCCCTTAAACTTGAATAAAGGGGCCAGAAAAAAGGGTTCTAGACATCCATGGTGTTAGCACGGGGTATTAACTTCCATGTAAAGGGTAGGTACATATGTGCGGCTCAAAAGGGTCTACTTTTTAGGGTTGACCAATATATGAAAAGGGTGGGAATTTCTGATGCTGTATATATGATAAGGTGTACTTTCCACAAATGTACGTTCTATAAAGCTTTATGGGTAGTATTTCAAGATATTATTCAAATCTAGTCAAACACTTGTTGATATAAGCTGTTTATTTATATCTATATATATATATGAATAGGTAATATAAATGTTAGAAATATATGAATGGGTGTCATTTTTTGAGAAGGCATATATATCAATGGGGTAGGTAAAAAAATTGTGAGCCGCACACCCGTACCCAAAAATTCTTGAAGTTAATACCCCGTGGGTGTTAGAGGCAATGCAGTTTGAACCATAGAAGTTGCACTGTAGGTGGTTTATCCAAAATTTAATCAAAGTGTTTTTAAACACTCCCACAACTTCTAGATACTGTTAGACATTTATTTACTTACCGATTGTACCACACTGAGATGAGTGTCAATCAGACCAAGAAAATACAGTCTACTAATTGCCGGTAAAAGATCAATTATAAGATGATAATCCACCATGTTATGAGCATAAAGTTCTAATCGTTTGATATCATATTTTGTAAAATGTGCATCCAGCTCTGAAGATGTCAAATTTCCTGTAAAGATAAAAAAAAATCTGGATTCTGTAAAAATTCAATGCTATACGTTTCTAAGTATCAAGTTAAAAATCATTCCCTACATAACAGCTAAGAAATCCTTGATGCAGACTTGCCTTTCTGTCAAAAGTTAAAATATACTGTAAAAGGGGTTATTTTCAAGTGGTTTAAATTTCGTGATTTTTATCCCCTAACCTAATCGCAAAGGTTTTATTTTCTAGATTCTCACTTATTTTCGTTACGTTTGTAATGAAAACAAATTTATGTGAGGGTAAATTTTTGTGAATATGTGTCAATTGCAAATTAGCAAAAAAGAAATCCATCATGAAAATTTCCCGCTTACAGTAATAAGCTATTTGATAAAATTATCGATAGTCTATAGAAGCCAAAAACTATTAAACTCACTTTCCAATGTCCTATGTATTACTTATTCCAAATCAATTTTATAAGACCTTAATGCAGGATTGCATGTTCAAAATGTTAAAATTTGACTGGTAACTAGGCTTGAGCATATGCCTTGTGGCTAGCATCCAATACTTTTGAGACGAAAAATAAAATGCAATTTTGAGAACAGAAAGTTTACCTTTTAGTTAATGACAATTTATGCAGTCATATAATACTCAAACCAAGCAGACCTTTATCATTATAATCTTACTTTTTTCTTTAGACTTGAAAGTTTTTTCTTGAAGAATACTCAGTGCCATTGATGGTTTAAAACTTTTAAACTGGTACCCAAGTAAAGACACAAATCTTCTTCTGAAATCTGTAATAAATTATATGTTAATGAAAAAAACTAAATGCATATGTATTTTCTGCATATATGGTTTTCAATTAATTTTATTATTTTTTATTTGTTAGTGCCCTTTGTAATACCCCATTTAAAGTTGAAGGTGGCTATAATTATGTTGACTGCCTTGTTTGCTTTAGTTGTATTTTTAATCAAATGTTAAAATTTCATCATTGCCTTTTACTTGTGATGTCATGTAGGCAGGACTATAATTACTTTGCCCAATTAGGGTCACTTTGATAAGTTTGATCAAATCTGTCAAATTCAATCTGTAATGGAATATTTATTCTCTGGGAGTAATCATTAACTCAGCTGTACAGTACTATGGTTCAGCTCCAAACTTATGGCATCTCCTGTCGGGAAACTTATCAAACTATATAAATAATCTCCCCTTTCAGAGCTTTGATCTTGGATGATAATGCATTTCTTATCAAGATTTTAAGCTTGTTTGCTCACAGTCAGATCTTTAAAATCTTTCAGATTTAAGTCGACCAAGTAATTAGGATTTTAGCTGTATACAATACACATCTATTTGCTGACGCCAACTAAGATTTGAGTCACATACATGTATGATTAAAATGTATGAATTTGCATAAAGAATAAAACTTTGATAATTATTATCTTGTATTAATTACAAAAAGCTCTAACTACAGAATTATCAAAATGTGATACCAACGACTGTATCAAGTTTTTGATAAATGTTTTTCATCTGATGTAATTTAATAGAAGGACCTTAAAAATATACATAAATGTAGTTCTTTGTAAACTGTAACTTCCAATATTGAATAGTTAGGCCAAATAAAAAAAAGAGTTTAGCTTCTCAGGCCCTGCCTCGTCCCCTAAAATGGCCCCGCACTTCTGCTTTTTTACCTCCCAAAAATCCAGATTTTTTTCATGGCCGTCCAACATCGGTTTCCGGTTACAAAAATCACCTGAGCGTTTGGCGGGAAGGTGTAAAACGTGCTTCAAGCAGCTTTTTATTGACACTGATCAATGTAAAAATGGCTACCGATGAAAACAACAAGGATTTTCTTGCAAAATTTCTTGTTCCAAGAATGTTTTAAAGAGGTTCAACATGTGAAAAAAATAAAAAGCTTCCGCCCTGCCGCGTTCCTTTTTGAAAAAAAGTGCCTGAGAATCTAATGATTATTTTTACATGGCCTTTATATTTGCAAAGTTATACCTTTTTGTATTTAATTCAAAAAGATAATTATCACGATATAAAAAAATTTGTATTGGCTCATGTTTTGGAATATAAATTTGACTGTGAACAATATATTGATGTCTTTGGTGTCACCTTTTGTTTGCCAGTGCAGTAAAACGTTGTCTTTGTTTACAATTTTCATTTCACTGTTCTATCCCATGCATTTAAATGGACAGTGAACTTTAAAGAGTATACATTTTGGACCACATGTCAATTTCAAACATAACAAAAATTAAACAGAACAAGATGTGTTTGTGAAACACTATATCCCCGGTAGCAAGCATGTCTAGAATACAACATTAATGCTTAAATTGCAATCACTAAAAATTAAGGTTGAGTAGACATTTGTACTAAGCTCCATTAGATCTATTCACATATCAAATACATTTGTATCAAGCCTCTTGAAATCTTAATTAACAAGCTAATAGCAAATCTATATTTTGACCTTTTGACCTCTATGACCTTGACCTTTGACCTGATCTTTATTAAATCTGCATAATGGTGTTCAGTCTTAAGTGATCAATATACAGGGCAAATATGAAGGTCCTACCACATCTGGTTGAAAAGATATATGCAATGTTAAAGTTTTTGTTAAAAGTTTTCAAAATTGCACTCAGTGACCTTGACCTTTGACCTGACCCATTTTTTTTTGGTGGATTTGTATTAAGCTTTATTAGATCTATTCACATATAGAATTTCAAATCTCTAGCAATAGTAATGTACTAGTTATAGCAAATTCTAGATTTTGACCTTTTGACCTCTTTGACCTTGACCTTTGACCTGACCTTAGTGAAATAAGCATAATCGTGTTCAACTTCACATGATCAATACACATACCAAAGATGAAGGCCCTATCACATCTGGTTGAAATGATATAGCCAATGTTAAAGTTTTTGTTAAAGTTTTCAAATTTGCACTCATTGACCTTGACCTTTGACCTGACCCAAATTTTTTTGGTATATGTGTATTAAGCTTTATTAGATCTATTCACATATAAAATATCAAGCCTCTAACAATTGTAATTAACAAGTTATAGCAAAATCTAGATTTTGACCTCTTGATCTCTGTGACCTTAACCTTTGAGCTGACCTTAGTGAAATTAGCATAATGGTGTTCAGCTTCACATGATCAATATACATACCAAATATGAAGGTCCTATCACATCTGGTTTAAAATTTAGTAGTTAGGTTAAAGTTGCGGACAGACAGACAGGGCAAAAACAATAAAGATCCGGTGGCATAAAGAAAATGAACCACAATGTATGGCATATTGCTATGGACCAATTATACTTTTATCTTAATGATTCTGTATCTTAAATTCATTTCATGATAATCATTTATCTTAAAAATAATCTAAACAAAATAACACATGTATGTTTATATATTACCCTTATTTGCAAGACGTAAATTTATTATAAATTTACAAACTGCTTTTTAGTACATCAAAGTGCTTTTTAGAACAATCTCTAAATAAACATTTCAAAAATCATTAAAAATTGATTGCTGCATTTTGTAGACATCAGATCTTTTCAAAGGAAGGGGACAAGACTGTTATCTTTACAACCAGCGTGTCAATTTACCTGATGAAAATCCTATAACATTGTATAATATGATCTATACCTGTCCAGAATGCAGCCAGCCATGGCTCCTCCTCACCTGCCGTCTCCTCCATGTTGATCATTTTCAACATAATACAGGAATGTTCACCGGTTAGATCATTCTACAAATATACAGAGGTCACTATTGTCAAGGCAATTTTACAAGAGAATCAAGATACAACCATATACAATGGCTAACAATTACCATTTTTTTTCACAAGATTGCTCCTGGTGAGAGGGGTTACATCTGAGCAGTTAATAATAATGACAATAAAATTATTTCATTAATACCATGGATGTTTGATTACAAAATAAATTGACATTTTTGTAAAGTAAGGATGTAATAAAAGGAAATTGCTGTAAAACTGAATTAAGAACAGAAATACAATATTTGTAATGTAAGAATATGTCAAAATTTTGTGGAATTTATTTCCATGATTTTAGTTTATCGATAAAATAGTAGAAAAGAACTCGTTATATAGTATTTCATGTAAGAACTTGAAACAGGAATGGCCCCTTGCAAAGTTTATGCCTATCAGATACTTATGATGTAATACAAGTTGGCATTCAGACTGATAGACAAATAAGTGTACAGATAGACAGACAGATTGGGCAGACATGAAAGGGAAAACAAAAAAAAAACAATATATTCCCAAGTGCCCATCAAAAAAAAACTCCAGTCTTTCTACTAGATTTGTTCATTGAATACCCCTCACTTCATCAGTTTATAATTCAACCATCAAAGTTACACAGTAAAAAAAAAATCTATTGAAAATTTCCCTCATATAAAATAATTTCAGAATAATTAATGAAAATAAACTTACTGGTGTCTGACGTAAATATACTGGAGTAAACTTAGATTTCTTCCAGAATCTGTAAATTAAAAAATCAAAGTATATTTAATGTCAACTATTTTTCGGGAGTGAAATCGTCGTGAATTTCTTTTAACCTTATATAGATGCATTAACAAATTAACAAAACACGAATTAAAGTATCCCCAAAAATAAATTGGTTTACAGTAACCACTGATTACATACATCTATAAAACAGAAAACAATGAGTTTTGTTAATTTCAAATTCACAAGGTACTGCTACAACAGTATATAATATTAGGCAATACAGTGGATTCCTGTTAATTGCATACCTTATTTGTCAGGAAAAAATATGCAATTAACTGGAATATTCTATTAAGAGGAGTTTTCAATCTTGCTGTAAAAACATGTCAATTAACTTAAATAAAGGGCTACGCCGAGCGCAGCATGATACAACCGCAGCATGTCGACCACTGAAATTTTTAAAGTGAATGTGGACACAGTAAAGAGCTTGACACAATAATTAGATGGACACAAAAAGAAGCTAGACACAGTTATTAGCTAGAAACAAAATAGGGAAAAAATGAACCCTTTTGATTACTTACTGATAAAAACCGTTAGAGCTATGCAGAATATGTACTATCAACTAAAACTTTACAGACATAGAAATTTAAAGAAAAAAAAAACATCGAAATCTGATGAAAAATAAAGATATGACATATTTAGAAAAATTGCAATTTCGGCCCCATTGACCCCTTGTAGCTCGGAAACGGTAAGAACTACACAAAATCCGTTGCAAATACTACTGAAAGCTTAGATCAAGAGGAATCCAAAGAAAAAAAATCCCATCGAAATCCAATGAAAAATAAAGATTTGACATATTCAGAAAAATTGCATTTTTGGCCCCTTTGACCCCTTGTAGCTCGGAAACGGTAAGACCTACAAAAAATCTGTTGGCATACACATGAAAGCTTAGATAAAGAGGAATTCAAAGAAAAAAATCCCATTGAAATCTGATGAAAAATAAAGATTTGACATATTTAGAAAAATTGCATTTTTGGCCCCTATGACCCCTTGTAGCTCAGAAACGGTAAGACCTACACAAAATCCGTTGACAAACTCCTGAGAGCTTAGATCAAGAGGAATCCAAAGAAAAAAATCCCATCGAAATCAG
>MJUU01004049.1:201699-215639 GCA_002080025.1 Modiolus philippinarum
CCCAAGATGCATCTGCACACAAAGTTTGATGACCCTACCCTTCATAGTTGCAGAGATATATGCCCAAATGCGGACGCGGACGTAGACGTAGACGTAGACGCGGACGCGGACGAGGACGCCGGGAGTACACCAATAGTCCCCCTCAACTTCGTTGAGGCGAACTAAAAATGTGAAAACACCCAATTTCACCCCTTTTTGGCCCCTTTTTCTAAAACGGGCGGGGCCATCAACTCAAAATTAAAACCTCTGTTTACGCGTGTGCCAAGATACATCATTCTAAAATTTCATAATGATCCGTCCACCAGAAGCAAAGTTATGCTGTCCACAGACGCCGACGACGCCAACACCATACCAATATACGACCGCAAAATATTTGCGGTCGTATAAAAATGTCAAATGATGAGTTAATCATTAAACAAACACATAGATTACAGCCTGTTTTCATAAAATTATTAATTGATTTGACATTTCATAATTAGATATCTCATTTTAATTAGTTTTTCAGAATAATTTGCTAAAAAATATATACTTTTAATGTTAAATTTCACAAAACATGTCTTGATTTGAAAATGAAACTATTCAATTAACAGGAATTTCATAACTATTCAATATGTAATTAAAAGGAATGAATAATATAGAGGCATATAGTAAATGGTTTTGTGCAGCAGAATTGTATGCAATTAAAAGAAATATTCTATTAAGAGCTATGCAATTAAATGGAGTTGACTGTAATATCAGTAAATTTATTATCCTGTCATTTCAGTCAGCAAACACTAATACCAACAGAATCATGTCTCATCAAGGCACTATCAGGCTTTGTTTTATGACATCAAAGTGCCACAAATTTAGCAGTATTTCCCAAATTCTGACAGCAAAAATGTGTTTTAAGCAGTGTGAACCTGTGTAAACTGAACACATGTCTCAACCTATAAAATCTGCTGTCACAAAAGGGTTTGGGTTATATTTAGATATGATTAATTACACATGTATACTAGTAATGTAAACGTAGTAATTTTCGAGATGTATTAATTTTCACTATTTTTGCGGTTGACAAAAGATTGTGAAAATTAGAACCCGTGAATAACTCACAAACAATCCAACAGGATACCTGCAAAAATGTCCCAGTCCTAGAAACCATGAAAATTAGCAACCACGAAAATTAACACGTTTACAGTATCTTAATTATTGAAGAGACATTTCCAATGGTTAACTTACTTAAGCAGACCTGCAGTCAGACCATACGATACTCCTAGATAATCTATCTTTTCTGGTTTTCTTTCTGTTAGTTTCATTAACAATGGAGGCAAGTTCTTCCGTGGTGTAAGTCTTTCTTCTACTAAACTGACATCCTGGAAAAACAGAACACAAAATTTTAATGTGCAAGATATCATATAAAATATTTCATACTTCCTGTAAAATTACATGTATTAGTACCCTGACAGATGTATCAAATAAAATTCAAATATTTTACCAGCAGATGCATGAGCAGTTAAACTGTCTAATCCAACACCTAAGTATTTAGAAAACCTGAAAAATCCAACATAATTTTTGGTTGCAATTCATGGTTTTTAAACCCTAGTATTCAAACATCCTGAAAAATCTGACACATTTTTATAGTCCATAGTGTGTCAGAGTAAACAAATTCCACTGTATGTATAATTCAAATACTGTAAAAGCAGAAATGTTCGTTGGGGGATTAAATTTCCTTTATTTTGTGGGCAAGAATTATCAATGAAATTAAATCCCCACGAATTTAATTGCTGCAATAATAATTACTATACATTACATGAATTCCAAGAAAATTTGTCCACATGAAATAGTTTTAAAGATTGAATCCACGAAATTTTATCCGCACAAAAATAAATGATTATACAGTAATTTTAAAATTAGCTTAAACCACACGAATTTGATGCATTATGCCATGATAAAGTCTGCATCAAAATCAAAATGTCATATTTATGTAATAGTAACTTGTGTAGGGCTGCATCTGGATTTACAGACTGCCTAAGGACTGCGATACGGACCGTGTACCTTGTTACAGCCTGAGCCAAAGGCAAGGGCTGTAACAAGGTACAGGTCTGTATCAAGGTCCTTAGGCAGTCTGTAAATCTGATGCAGCCCGATACATAAGTTTCTATTACTTTTATTTCATTGAACAAATTTACCAGTCAAACGATTTAGGTTAATGTTTTCCTCTTTTTTATGATTGTCGGCAATTTACGAAAATAATTAAATAAAATAAATTGAAAAACAGACATGAAATTTGAGGTTACTTATTTCTGATTCTCTGAAACTGATATTTAAAACAATGCGAGATTAATTCATTTTTTTTCTTATCTTTCTCGGTTGACACGTAAAAAAAAAATAAATTGTGATTTTTAAGCTACATATTAATTGTTCTTGTTCTGCTGACGTCACCACCGGGCTGTATTTCCTCAGTGGGCTGTATTGGATCTCAATACCGCCCGCACAAGCGATACAGCCCGCTCTGAGTATTGTTTGTGCTGTATCTTGAAATACAGTATACCATGTGATAGTAATTGAACCAATTGAATTATTTGTAACGAAAGTGATATGAAATAAATTTCTTTTATCAGTATTTGGTCAAACATTATAATAAATTGAAATAAGCTAAAATTTCTGTTTTAGCATAATTAATCTATTGTTTATTGCATTCAACGGACCCTATCATGGCATAATGCATCAAATTGGCCCTAATGGGCTCACTTGACACTAGCCGTGATAAAGTCCGTATCAAAAACAAAATGTCCTATAATCCATATAAATACATAAGTCACACATGCAAGATGGTTACTTTATACTGGTCAACCAAGTAGTGATGGTGCCACAAAATGTACAGAATATCAATTTGAAGCTGTCTTCCTTGTGTCCCTGAATGAGTAGTTTTCTGGTCAGTAACAAAAATGTTGGTGAAATTCTTTTCCCTTATTTCAGTCTTTTTTTTTTTTAAAGTTTCCTGAACAATGTGAGAAATGCAGTTCTACTCTATAGAGAGAAAGTTGTTCTCTGTCAGTAATTGGTTGATATTCATTATGACGTCTTATATGTTTGCCATATACTGACTTTACCATTGTGGTGACATGAAAAAAAGGTTATTGGCTCTGCATAAAAAATTTATCAAGCATTTCATCTTATTGGAGAAGAAATATCATTTAACTTATCAACAATTTTCAGTCTTATAGAAAGTTCATATTATTCTCCTCATCTTCTCTTTGTTTCCTATAGGTTCTGTAAGTCTCGTCATGTGACACCGAGAAATCACGATAAATCTGCAATTTGAAAACGTCTCCCGCTAAAATATGACGTTGCAGGATTATGACGTTCAATGTTATGCCTGAAACGTCATATGTTTTTGTTAAAAATGCAACTTCCGGGTACAATTAATGCACCTGGAAGTTCCAAATATAGAAAGCAGGCACAGCCTGCAAAGCTCACCTCGTTGCACAGCATTGTCACAAATAAAACATGTCGGATAACAGGAATTGACTATAATTATTTTGCTAACAGATTTATTCATATGTAAAATTAATGTCTCGGACTGCATTCAAAGCATTCATTGCAGCTGTCATCCCAAAATGCATCATGCTTACCAATATGGTTAATGTGGGGCATGTCAGTAAATGAGAATGAACTTTAACCATTCTACCTAACTAAGTCACTCATGCATAAAATATCGGTTAAAGACAGCAGCCGAAGCATGCACTGTAGAAGTCATTCCAAAATGCATCATACATACAAATATGGCTGATGTGATGCATATTAGTAAGCGGGAATTGACTTTCACCATTCTACCTAACCAAGTCACTCATGTGTAAAATGTAGGTCAGAGACAGCATCCGAAGCATACATTGTTGTTGTCATCCCAAAATGCATCATACATACCAGTATGGTTGAGATGGGCCATGTCAGTAAGCTGGAATGTACTTTAACTATTCTACCTAACCAAATCGCTCATGCGTAAAATGTAGGTCAGAGACAGCATCCGAAGCATGCATTGTTGTTGTCATTCCATAATGCATCATACATAACAGTATGGTTGATGTGGGCCATGTCAGTAAGCGGGAATGGACTTTAACCATTCTACCTAACCAAGTCGCTCATGCGTAAAATGTAGGACAGAGACAGTATCCGAAGCATGCAATGTTGTTGTCATCCCAAAATGCATCATACATACCAGTATAGTTAATGTGGGCCATGTCAGTAAGCTGGAATGGACTTTAACCATTCTACCTAACCAAGTCGCTCATGCGTAAAATGTAGGTCAGAGACAGCACCCGAAGCATGTATTCCCAGTGGTCATCCCAAAATGCATCAGGCATACCAATATGGTTGGTGTGGGGCATGTCAGTAAGCAGGAATGGACCTTTACCATTCTTCCTAACCAGACGCGGACGCCGACGCAGACGCTAGGGGTATCACATAAGCTCCCCTCACTTCGTGAGATGAGCTAAAAATGGATGAGACTTACAGACCCTATAATAGCAGATACCAAATTTGTATATGTATCAGCTAAATAGCCAACATTGATAAACTCCGTTGTTCCTTTGCTTGGTTCTACCATGTATTTGTGGAGACTTTGACTCATGTGCATTTACTCCAAATCCTTTTATTGTTTACATAAATTTCCAAGGGTATCCATCATAATTATTCCCTTTTGGGGTTGAACCATATATTCGCTACATATACTTGATGTACTTGCCTAGTCCACTGATTTTATGGGCAAGCCCTACTTAAAGTAACAATCATCAAATGAAGTTATAATATGATGTGCTTAGTTCAATTTTTTAAAGAGAAATTTATTATTTCAGTTTCTCAAAAAAGGCTATTCTTGTACTAATGTTTGTCAAAATTTTGAAATGAATATATAAAGGCATGAGTGCATTAATTAGCTTTCCTGCTCTGGCTATACACAGTATCATTGTACAACTACATATGAGGTAATTTGCAAGATTGATTGATTGATTATTTAGAGTTTAACGTCCAATGAGCAATATTTCAGCTATATCAGGACGAGAACAAGTTAATCAATGCAAAAATTTGCAAGTAAAAGAAGAAAGAAATAAAGGTTGAAGGGACAACCGGGGTAACGACTTTTGATTGCCACTGGAAAATGGGAGAAATGGGTAGGGGCAGGAAATTTAGCCTTCCATACGACACCCAGTGCGTCTGCTCTCTTTAGAGAAATATAGAAGGGGTCTTTATACTGCTTGGAGCGTGGCGTTTCTCCAAACAGTTTGGCTACAATGGTTCGCGGTCAGGCTTTCCGTATTATGACCTGACTACCCCGCATAGACAGGGCATTCCCCTATCCACCACCTGGGGACGCGCCCGGCAGCTCTGGTAATTTGCAAGAAACATACTTCTTGGTTTAAAATAACTTCTTTTTGAATGAAGATGCCATTCAAATATTTTTTTTTTTTCATTCTTGAAAATATGGAATGTCAGTTTTTTGGATATATTGGGCTTACTATATATTGTTCACCTCTTGTTGAAGACCCTCAGGCAACATCAAGATGTAGACAGGAATAAAAGCCCTGTCCTTGATAAACTGGAGTTTTCTATGTATCGTGTGCGTTTCTGTAACATGTACATTCACTCCATATCCTTTCATTTTTCCTTTATAGGGATTTTACAGATTTATAGGGAAAATATAGGTAACGTCAAAGGAGTATGTACGGTATGGGCCATGTTTGGCCCCTGAAATTAGAACCCATATATTTGATATTATCATGTCTCAAATCACAATTAAATGTCAGTATATAATAAATTTCGACAGGTTTTGCCAAAGTCTTTATTGTTTGTATAAGAAAATGACCTCCAAAATTGGACAAAAATAAAGATTTTTGACAAAACAGGACAAAAATTACCAAAATCCTTACATATTCCAGTACAGGAAACATAGCGCGCATGCCTGTGCCAATGAGATTTTTGCATGAAAAGGTTGCCATTTCATATACTTTTAACATATCAAAAAATCTCATTGGCACAAGCATGCACTCTGTGCTTCCTGTACCAAAACATGACCAAAAATGGACAAAAATTTGTCGATTGTCGGCATATTTGGATAACGCATAATATTTGTGACGTCACAATCAGGATTTGATGACATTACTGCACCAATTTACTTTAGTTTTGATTTAAGCAACATATCAGCTATGTTATACTAAGTAAAATTTAAAGGAAAAATATGTTTGAAAATATAACCAGGTTTGGGGGCCAAATATGCATCTTATCGTACATACTCCTTTATAGGAAAATATAGGAAACGTCAAATTTATAAGAAAATATAGGAAAAAAATAGGAACTTGACACCCTGCCCATAATAAAATATTTACTTTGTAGTCTTAAAGGGCTTTGGTGACTAAATAGAATCATCAAAAGAAAACTATGATAATCAAATTGCACGACAAACTTTGACTATTATTTTTAATTCAGCTGTTAATGTAAACCATATACTTTGATCTTAAAATCAGAATATTCAATGACAAATTACTTCAAATGTACGTGCATGCATGTTTTGACTTGTGAAATTGCAGGTGCATGTTTTCTTATGTATATGAATGGGTATGCTGCATCTCAAGAGAAATGTTGTACCTCCCCCTATGCAGTTGTTAATTCCAAATGCATTGGGAGGATACCCTAGCATATCGGCACACACGTATACGTCAAAAAGCCTTATATACCGGGGTATTCATTATTTGTAGCTTAACCTGAGATTGCTGTATTTCAAAATCATTGCTTACATGTTTCCTCCTTATGTGAAGCCTACCTGTTCTTCTACTGGGGTCACATTATCTTCAACATCTTTTGTTTCAGAAAGACTTATCATTTTACCCTCGAAATACTGTTGAAGTAGATTCAATGCCCTGCTACCATAACCCATCTGTAATAAATATGGTGTGAATCATTTATTTTTTTTTCATTTTGATAATTTAAATTTTACATTATTGTGTACATGTACATTGTACATCAAACACCTCGGAATTAAACACCAATCATGCTCTTGTTCATAATAAAAATCAATATCAAAAAGAACACAACTTGTAAATTAAAAAAAAAATTTCAATACTCTCTACGTTTTGTTTTTAAAAAGATTGATACTTATAGTATATAACTACTTGACCCTCATGAATATCAATAAAAAGTGTCACGGCTGCTGAACAACCCAGAAGGATTAAAAGAGTTGCAGAACTTGGCAACGGGTTTTAATCCACTACATTGATTGACACAAGTGACATTTTTATTGATATTCATGACAGTCAATCAGTTACCCTATTTCTACTCAAAACCCAAGATTTAAGATGCAGATTTTTTAAAATTTTAATTCACCAGTTGTTTACTTGACTACGACATTGTTGAAATATTGTGACTTCACTTCCCAAATTGACTGGAAATCCTTTATTTTTAGGGGTGAAAATATGAAATTTATTTAACTGAGAAAACTCGATAATTAAATTCACATCTATCTATATAATAAATATGGAATATGGGACATTTTCTTTATACAGGCTTTATCACGGCCAGTATCAAGCAAGCCCGTTAGGGCAAGCATGATGTGTTATGGCATGATAAAATGCAACTTTAAAAATTTTCATTAGAAAAGGGATAACAATATTGTATTATGTTATCTTCTGGGTTAAGGGGGTTCGCTACTCCAATTGAAAATAAATAGGATTGCAAATAGACATGATTTTTTGTTAGAAAATTGGCGAAGAAGTATTTTAAATGAAAAAAAATTGATAGGTTGATGATCTTGTTTTTGAGATATAAGTGACTGAAAATTTGGCGGGAAACTGAACTCCTCTGATTTTTCATAGGATAAACATAAGCAAGGTTTGACCATGAATGAATGTGACAGAATAAATATAGTTTAATGAAATTTTGACAGAATGTTCATGTCAGAAGATGTATAAAATGAAATTATGGGGGGGTCAATGGGCAAAAAATTATAATGCTTTTGAATGGAAAAAACCCGAGGATTCTGAAAATCTGACTGAAATCCCAAAACATGAGGAGCGAACCTCCTTAAATCGCAGATTTTACCATCACAATTGTCCATTTTTTGGGGCTCCTCTGACTTGACAGTAAAATTTATGACTTACCCCTCTGGTCCTAAAATACCATGTGGTTATCTCCAAAATATGAAATCTTCAGTTTATGACAATTGCATTTTGGCTTTGTGATATCATAAGTATTTCTTAACTTCAGGGTAAATATCATACATGAATGTTTGAAAGTTTCAAAAGTAAAAAAGATTTACAACCCAATCAGAAGATATAATTTCAATTTATTCCCATTTTTTGGTTGGAAGTATTAATTTGAAACAAAACTAGAAAAATTTTGAGCAAAGCTCACTAAAATAAACCCCCCCCCCAAAAAAAAGATCAAATCAAATTTTTAAATAGATGATGCACCATGGCAATGTGTAGTAAACATTCTGTGAAAATTTCAATGAATTTCACCAAGTGGTCTAGGAGGACTTGTTGCCACAAAGTGTGTACCCATATGGCGGAAGGACGGACGGATGAACAAACAGGCAGCATGATCACTATATACCCCCTGCTAAAGCAGGGGGTATAAAAAACTATTGAGTTATACTAGATACCTTGATGTGATTGAATATACATGCAAGTTTCAGATCTACATGAAAGTCGCAACTAATTATATTGTGAAAGAAATCATTTCAGAATGAGAAACATTGGTTCGTTATCTCCCTGTACCAAGTTAGTTATATATAGTTAAAGTGGAGATAATTTTGATTTTAATATCAAAAGAAGGTATTGATATGCTAATTAGAATTATCTCCACTTTGAACCATACAAAACCTAACTTTGTACAGGGAAATAATCGACTGAGGTTTCTCATTGATTTGGCGTTAGCAATTATCTGAAATATTGTGCCTGTATAAATCATAACAATGACCTTGGTCATTTTCAAATTTTCCAAACTGGTCGTTTACACAATGTAAATATACATGTGCTCAGATGTGACCATTTATTTTGCCTGATTTGTCACACTTAGGCAGCTGTGAATTTAAATGACCAAAATTGACTGAGGTATTTTTGAAAAAAACAGAAACAATTTTCAAAACTGACTGTGGTATAAATATTGAATCATGACCACGATCACAGCAGATATCTAGCTATTCTCAAGATGAGCATAACGGTTATACAGTTACTATATTACATATATAATTATTTGTTCAAACATGTTATTTTACAAAGTAAGTATACATTTCCCTTACACTCTGATAATCAGGATGTGTGGCAATCCTGACAATTCTAGCTCCTGATAATCCAGCAAACTCTTGATCCTGAAACTATAGATAATAATACAATTTAACCACCAGCTCACATTCTGTTGTAAATGGTGATATTCTATTAAAATGAGAAAAGAAATGGCTTCACAATTATTTAATCTTTCTTTTTCGAAAAAAAAAGATTTTATTTGAAATGCAGAGGAAAAATCTATATACATGTAGCTTGTTAAATGCTTTGTCCATCAATATCATTAAAAGCAGGGACTTTTTTACATTTTAACTGTACTGTTGGGTTCAACTCCTAATGAACTAATTTTAGGAATGTGAGACGGTTATGGAGACATACATACATGTACATACAATGAAAGCATTGAGTCATTGCTTAATCTTTACCATGTATTTATAGGGATTTTGTCCCATGTACATTTACTCAATATGTTTTTATTTGTTCATTCACATACAGACAGACAGGGCAAAAATACAGACAGACAGGGCAAAAACAATATGCCCCGATCTAAAGATCCAAGGGCATAAAAAGGCCAATCCTGCCTCCCGTGTATACCCTATTGAGATCCTATTTACAAAATGTAGTAATTAGATTCATTAGTTCTCATTTTTGGTGCATCACAATATGCACAATCCATGTTCTGTTTTAACTTGGTTTAAAGTTTTGGTACATGTTTTTTTTGTAAGCTAGGTGCATATAAGCATAAATGTAAAAAGTGGATAACAGGAAACACCTACAACGGCTGAAAATTATAATTACATGCCACAATCTGCTATAAAACTATACATGAAGAACACGAATAAAACTAGAAAATGTGTCTGTAAGACATGGATGCCACGCTAATAAATTTATTGCAAAAAATAACTTACATGTAAGTCACTCAAACATAAAATATTGGACAAAGTCAGTTTACTGTCAATTATTTGGGAATTACTGTTCAAGATGATTAATTTGCTGAAACAAAATTGTTTTATAAATGTGAAGTTGTTTGGAAATCGACCTGAACTCATAATTTGATCGAAGTCATTCATGCATAAAATGTAGGTCATGGACACCAAATTGTTAGTGAAACCTGTAATTGTTCTATTGATGAATGTTTCAAGGAAATATCATGATGCTACAATACATAGTTGTTGAAAAACAGACTTAAATGCAAAAGTTTACCAAAGTAAAATGTAGGTCAAAGCCACCTTATTGTCAATGATTTGGGTAGTACTAACCAAGACAGTTAATTTGATGAAACATCATTGTCATATAATGTCTAGTTATTGAGAAATGGACTTAAACGCAAAACTTAACCAAAGTCACTAAAGCGTAAAATGTAGGTCAAAGCCACCTAATTGTCAATGATTTGGGTAGTACTCATCAAGACAATTAATTTGATGAAAGATCATTGTCCCATAGTGTGTAGTTGTTGAAAAATGGACTTTAACGCAAAACTTAACCAAAGTCACTGAAGCGTAAAATGTAGGTCAAAGCCACCTAATTGTCAATGATTTGGGTAGTACTCATCAAGGCAATTAATTTGATGAAACATCATTGTCCTATAACATGTAGTTGTTGAGAAATGGACTTCAACACAAAACTTAACCAGAGTCACTCAACCATGAAATATAGGTCAAAGTATAAAACTGCCTAGTGAACTATGTAGTACTATCCAAGATCTACCTACTGGTCTACTATCATTATTCTATGCCTTACAGTTTCTGAGAAATGGACTTAAACGCAAAAATTAACCGGACGTACGGACGGACGGCCGGACGGCCGGAAGGACGGACAAGGGTAACACTATATGCCCCTTCCACATTCGTGGGCGGGGCATAAAAAGACAAACGTAGACAACAATAGGAACTCGGGACAGACAGACTTGGTACCAGCACTAGCAAAAGCCAGCAGTAGGGTTAAACCGGTTTATGGTTTATAACACTTATTAACCCTTACCTGTTGTGAAATAGTCCAAGGTATTAAATCCCCAGAGGCTCTCTTCCCTCTTGACAAACTATTCATTATTGTAGACTTGGATATTTCTCCTTCGAAACATATCTGAAATATTGAATGAAAGCATTGATATTTTAAAGATACAAAAGCCTAAAATCTTGCAAAAAATAAAATTGGTTCCTTTTTTTCTAGTTTTGTTGAAACAAATATTATCATTTTTTTTTTAGAATTTTATGTGGAGACATTCGACTTGCATCATGTATAAAATGTTGTTGATCTATAATTACATCTTACATATATTAAAAACATAAAATAGCCACCTTTAATTATATTTTAACATATGAAGTATGTCTACACCTATCATAAGGTCGTTTCTGAAACAATCCTTCTATTTTCCTACTTTATCATTTCATCATTTTATCAATTTTGTAAATTTAATTGAAAACTAAGGAGTATCTCCCTCAAGCAAAGCTCTGTCCTTAGCTGATTTTGGCTTTAAATTTAGATCAATTTGGTTATTTGTTCTCTATCAGTTTTTTAAACATCTTTCAGTTTATGGCCTTCCAAACATTTAGATTTTATCTGCACTGATGAGACATAACTTGTCGAAATGCGCATATGCAGAAAGTAAATTCACAGTGACTTCGGTATTTAGTTATTCATTGATAAAACAGAAGATTTGATGCCAAACACAAGGTTTGTGATTCTAAGATGATATGTAACTATACCTACATATGAGAAACATAATAAACAGGATTACCAAGTTCTTGAAATACTATATCAGTAATTTGTATGATTGCAAATAAATTATGGCAAGAACCATGCAAAAACAGAAATTTTAACCTTTTTTTAAATGTTATATAAAATTCTATCTCTAATGATATGTCAACTTTAAACCGGTTTTGACCCGTTAGATAAATTTTCTTTATTCAACAAACCCTGTGCTATTTCCCGCCAAATCTATTCGGAATACAATTCTTGGTGTTTATCATTTATCATTAAGGAAAAGGATTACACCACTTTATCCCGATTATTACCATATTTTATCCACTCTCCATAGTTAAATTTTAAAATTTTAAAATCCTAGGCAAGCCTTACAATTAAAGTTTTAAAATTTAACCATCTCTAGTGGATAAAATATAGTAATGAATGGAATCTTGTGGTGAAATCTATATATTGATTCTTTCTTTTGATACAGACTTAATCACAGCGTAACTTATCATGCTGGCCCTAACATCCTAATGTTTTTCATCTCACTGTATTTCTTTCCATCTTATTACTGTACAAATACTTACTTGTAATACACATAAAACTTCTGGTAACGATGTCTGGTTAGGATTAACTGGTCCCAGTAATGTAAATATATGATGAGCTGGAGCATCGGATAACAACTGTAAATCATTGGGTGTATTCTGGAAAAAGAAGTATAGAAGATATAAATTATCTGCTTGCTCATTGTTTTGGGCTTGCCCACCTCTTGTTGTCAAAAACAGTAAGCTTCTAGCAAAACGATTATAAGTTCAGAGGCTGTCCACAGGACCATGGCTAACAGAGACAGTCTAGTAAACCTGGAAGTTGAAGGGTCTTTTCAAGAAACTTAATAGACCTTTATGTAATATTATCCAATGTTAACTACATGTATGTTCCCCCATTGCTGGCCATCTTGGATGGAATTTTTTAAGTGGATCACCAAACTACTTTTGAGACTATGCTTAGTGTTTTGAAATGGCCTTGTGCTTTCAGAGGTGAGGACCTTTGAATGAAAAGTTTAAGAAGGACAGATGGACAAATGACACCAAGTGATAGTAAAGACTCAACAGGGCTATAGTCAGGTAAGATAAGATTAGAAAGACAATTTTTTGTCTCAACAAGCATTGTTAAGCACAAAAACTAATCACATATGGTGAATGACATGTGTAATAACATAATTTCTTTCAGGGTTCTCCATAGATGCCCAGTTATAGCCGGTTGTTTTACAGTGCTGACTTTTCAAGTGTAAGTTAAAGCGCGGCGTAGTCAACGCGAAGAAAGTACTGACATTTCTTAACTATTTAAATCAAGATTTCCACTTTTTGTTACCACTGGGTGGATGCCTCTGCTGGTGGACTGTTAGTCCCCGAGGGTATTCACCAGCCCAGTAGTCAGTACTTCGGTGCTGACCCGAAAGCCGATACTATTTGGAACCTCTCAATATCTAAATTTTTGTAAATTTTGTTGAAAACTAAGGAGTATCTCCCTCATGGAAAGCTCTGTCCTTAGCTGATTTTGGCTTTACATTTAGATCATATTGGTTATTTGTTCTCTATCAGTTTTTATCATCTTTGAATTTATGGCTTTCCAAACGTTTAGATTTTATCTGCACTGAACGTCGAAATGGGCATATGCAGAAAATAAATTCACAGTAACTTCGGTATTTAGTTATTTGTTTTATTCACTGTTTTCATATTAATAGCAACCCTTCTTAAACAAATGTTAAAAACTAAGATTTAGCAACAAGTTTATTCAACAAGAGTGGACCCTAATAGATGTCTCGCCCGTCCCTGCTTGTCGCTAAAACAGTCATGTACTACTCAAGAGCAACCTACAAGCCAAATATTATTACGATTCCACTTACAGTAATTAAGAAACTATTATAATCAGAAACACTCAACTTTGTTCACTAGACCATGAAATTGAGGTCAAGGTCATAAGCCATATGGCAGACTGACATGTACT